>JANQDE010000025.1:25719-45358 GCA_037157785.1 Cephalotes varians | reverse complement strand
GTGACTGCATAAACGAATTCACCTCAGCCTCAGCATTGCAGAACTTTCACGAAACATTATGGGTGAATTCGTTTATGCAGTCACTGTTGCAGAAGATGTCATTTTATCTTTGTTTACGTCCAATAAACTTTGACATGCATAAACGAATTCATCCTATATGTAATGTTTGATAAACGTTCCGAAAACGTTCAAACTTAACGGTGTTGTATAAGCGATTCTTAAAGTTTGAAAGCGTGTAAACTTTCAGAAAATTCTCATCGAATTTCATCGGTTATCAATGTTTAAAACTTATTATTTTCGTCAGGGAACTAGACTCGAGTGTCGATCTCATCTTTAGAGGTATAGACAATGGGACGGGGGAGGGAAGAAAAAAAAATACACAAGGAACAAAGGTGAAAACCGTCGCATACCTGAATGAAACGAGGTGTGTCAAAGCGGATGACCGATGAGTTACTTGTCATTTTGTAGGCCCAGATTATCAAGGTTCTCAATCTCCTTTATATCGATATAGATTTAGATTAGATTAGATTTAGATTTTTGATTGATTTTTCAAGGGCACTTTTTTAAACTTGAAAAAATTTCGGGTCGTATCCTCCCCTTCCAAGTATAACCCGAACGAGGATAGAGAGATGGAAGGTAGAATGGGCTTCTTCGAGAGCAACTTTATCTTGGATTCCAACCACCTCCCAGCTAACATTTCAAAATTACGGCCTTGAAATCTCGAAAATGAGAGAGATTCAACTTCTGATCGACCCATCGCGCGTATTTATTCAACAAAGTGAAAAATATCAACAGATCGAAATGGCGATATAGCGCCATGGGAAATCCCAGAGGAATCACGATTTTGCCGATCTAATCGACCAACGACTCTCGCTCTTCGTCTCGTTACGTCGGATGTAAATAAAAACTTGACGAGAGGATCGCGTTTCATTGTCGATGAGTGCCGTTTTACTTTAGTTTGTACAGCAATAATTGATTGTTGACGCTCGAAACACGAATTTTTAGACAAAGGTGAATCGATAATACCTTTGTAATAGTAGTAGTATCTTTTTCTTTCTCTGTCGGAAATGTAATAATTTGAAAAAAAATCGATAACAAAATAACATTCTCTGTTAACTCTCTACATTGACTCTTAAAAATTCATTCGCGGCATGGCATTCGTGACACTCGTGACAACACCGACGTGACGTTTTTCTTCCCTCGCGCTCTATAAGCCATCCATAACGTACAACCGTAGACTGGTTTGCTGTTAAAAGTTACATTCCATCGGTCAAACAACCAGTTTTGAATCGGTTTCGAATTCCCGATGACTCATGGATCTTCGATCTCATTCGGCGTACATCCGTATTGCGCGTGAACGGAAAGAAAGAAAGAAAGAAAGAAAAAAAAAGAAAGAAAAAGAAAATAAGAAAATAATCATTGGACATCATTTCTTTTGTCTGCTGAATTTCGAATTACCCTTCGTATTCCGAATCCTTTAATTCGTGATTCTATGATTCGCGATGGTAACGAAGGATCTCGTTGATGAGAAATTATCGCGATTATTAGAAAGAGCACGCGCTATTTTATAGCATATATTTCTATAGAATTTACAATAATTCCAGTATGTTGTATATTTTGCACAGATATAATATCAAATTAGCATAAATTTATTCTCTTTCTTTATTATAATTTATAAATCATGTAACATAATTTCGAGTTATTCAAATTTTTTATGCTTCATTATGCGGGAATATGATTCTAGAGAGAGGGAAACTTGATTCAATTATATTTTTTTTATTATGTTTTACCATCTTACTTCTCTGCTGCAGCAGGAAAAAAAATATATGTGTATCGTGTCTCTTTTACAAAAACATTAAAGTAAGAGAGGAAAGAATGACGGAAAATCGTTTCATCTATTTAAGCATTTTCCAAGGAGAAAAATGCTCTTTGTTTTATCAATCAAAGAAGCATTTTCTGTGGAATTTAGAAAGTGGATTTATCTTTAAAAAGTACGTCTTCTTATGTCTCTAATTTAAGTTTATTTATGTCTAGTTTACTTCAGTTTTAGTTCAATTTAGAATTTTAGTTTTAATTTAATTTAGTACCTAATTTCCCACTTTCTGTCTTTATCAAGTTTTTTTTCTTTTTACACACAAACAACAAAGTTTTATCGCTTTGTAACGCTTGTCGTAGTCGTAGGTGTGCCTTTATTATCAAAGTACAAGTAAATTAAACGATATATAAAATTGAAAGATTGAAAAATCATTGTATGCATATCGCCGTAATCAAAGTGCCGTGTATCAAAGTTAGTCAGGAAATTGAGTATTTTACATAAAATTTTCAAAAGAAACGTGTCGACACAAATTTATTGTCGTGATATTAGTAAAAATATTAGTCGTATCCTAGTCAAAAGTCGGGACATGAAAGAGTCAAATTTAATCAAGTCGCTACGATCTCTAAAATCATTTCATGGGAATCTGTATCGTATGCATTCCTACTTCCGATAGGGATCGGAGCCCCGCAGCGTTGGAAGTGGTTGGACGAGCAACGCAATAGCGGAATAATATCAGGCCGTTGCGGAGGCTGCCCGGTTGCTCCAGCGGTCTGGCAAGTGGCAAGCGGCAAGCTGGCAAGTGCCAGTTGATCCGCGACATTCGCTACGGTTGGTCGCGGCTCGCGGCACGTTTTACGCTTACGCGCTTTTCTCTCCCACAGAAGTATAGACTTTTCTCAATCGTGTCTTTTTCTTCGTTCCGAAATTCCTCGATAAAAAACTCCAAGAGTCGTCGATCGGAAAAAACTGATGAGTCTCGCGGAATATACCGTTCGAATAAAAAGACGGATGAACGGGAATGCATTGTGTCGCTGGGAACATAGGAATGTAGCGAGTGTACGTGTGTAAAGTGTGTTGCGCGCGGATGTGTTTTTCAGACAAGTTCCTCCGTCCTTTCATCGTTTTCTAAGAAACGCATTGAGAAGAAACGCATCGAGAGAATACGATGGTGTTCTCGATGATACGAGCCACTGTATTCTTGTTGTTCATTCTCGAACTTGATGCTGCGGCAGCTAATACCGTGACATCGGCCAAGGTACTTGGGAGAGGGAGAGGGAGAGAGAGAGAGATTTGCTTTCATTTTTATGCGTTCACAATCGAAAAATTTTCTCTCTCGAGACCTCATCATAAATATTAGTGCCTTCGGCACTTTGACACTCGAAGTAATTGTGATAATACCGTAACTAGATGTGAAGCATGCGTTTTCTCTCTCTCTCTCTCTCTCTCTCTCTCTCTCTCTCTCTTATAAATATAATAGTGTCGGAAGTTTATAACAATGGCGCTGGCTTGTCGATTCTCGCCACGCTTGGCGCTAACAAATAGCGCGTTATATCGCGATATATTTTGCTGCCTGTAAATTTGTACATTTTTGTAGAATTTACAAGAGTGTAAAGTTTTGCATTGTATTCTTTTCTGAATTTTTCATCGTGCAATAAAAATACCAACTGTGCATTCTTATCTACAATGACATGTAAAACAGCATCTTCAAGAGACGTTATTATTATAATGCACGTACACGTTATGTTCTTTTAAAGGGACAAGTGTAAGGAGACGAGTGTCATGTACTTAATTATAGACTAAACGAGAGAAAAAAAGATGATGAAAAGTTTCGCAAAACATTTTTTTAAGAGAGTTTTAAATTTTTAATTAAAATTCTAAACGCGTAAATTAAAGAGCGTAAGAGCAAAAATAATCGTCGTCTACGTTATAGCGTAATATTTGAAAGAGAGGAAACTTGAGAAATAGAGCGAAACTTGAACTGTTCTTGGTGCAATTGTTTCAATTTAGCAATTATACCAATTCCGTTTTAGAACGATGTGAATTTCGCGCCAACAACATGAGAAAAATGGGAAAGAAAATTTGTAAGAGCCAATGTGTGCTTTCCATTTGCTTCGGATGACAATCATGATCGTACGTTACTGCCACTACATTTAAGGGAAACAGACATTTGGGAAGAAGTTATATTAAATTATTTATAGGCTTTCGGACGTGAAAAAACAAAAGAATTGCGAGTAAAATCACATTTGTCAAACTTGTTGCACGTTTGATAAATACAATAAAAATAAAATACATAAAAATCGTCCAAGTGTACATTCTTTAAATGATATTACGATTATTCGTACAATCTCGTGTAACGTCTCACTGTGTGGCGAAAACCTCGACGAGAAAAGAATAGTTACTCGATTGCCCTTTGTTGTAATTCATTTGTCTGCTGATTGAAATCAGAGTGCCTCGATGAGTACAATTTGTACATACATGTTTCGGTAGTAATAGTGAGGTAGTAATGTTTGTACGATATATCTTTTTTTTATTTTTAAAACCTGATCATCTCAATATATCATCTCAATTCGTGCGCTGATATGCAAAAAGGAAATGCAGTATTAAGCAAGTCGCGTAGAAAAATAGAAAAGAAAAGAAAGATGATGTTCAACTTTACAAACAACGAGACTCGTAAGAAAGTACCGCGTAACAATAGTCGAAAAGTGAAATATTTTTGCGCGACTATGAGTCGTTTTCAAAATTGTACGAGAGAACAAGTTGCGTGCGAGATTGTCCGCGTATACTAATAAGAAATCGAGCGATTCGATCAATTTTCGAGGTGATAACGTAGTCGCCGTGCGCACGTGATGCAGCGATTGAAAAGGAAAATCGTTTTCCTTAATATGTATTTTATATATATATATGTGCGTGTGTAGTGATCATTCGTTTTCTCCTTATCAAGTGAATTACAATAAAAGGCAATCGAGTAACTATTCTTTAACTATTCTCGTCGAGGTTTTCGCCACACAGTGAGACGTTACACGAGATTGTACGAATAATCGTAATATCATTTAAAGAATGTACACTTGGACGATTTTTATGTATTTTATTTTTATTGTATTTATCAAACGTGCAACAAGTTTGACAAATACCTCAATACGTCAACCGTCAACGTATATCAAAACCGTTATTAGCCCATTATCTACACGAGTCCAATGTAAATTTGTAATTTGTAATGGCTGGTACGAATAATCGAAACGAGTCTATACGATTTTATTATTAGTTTCATTGAAATCTAAGCCGATGTGGCTGTCTGATATTTAAAAAATTTGAAATTTGCCAAAAGGAATCGTGCCCTCGGTGAATGACGCAAATTTCAATTCTTTTTATACTTATCGTTTTGTATCTATTACCATAAGGTAATACGTAGATACGTAATAGAGATCAGATCTTTCAAAATTCTGTTAAAGCAAAATTTATTTACACAGTATTCACGCACGTAAGGAATATGTATTTGATTCTTCGTATTCAAGGAAAACATTCTCGTACATTCGTTTCAGCTATCTGAGAATATTTTCTTTTCTCACTTCTGTGTCTCGATGCTTGGGGAAAAAATGGAATTGATCAGCAAAACGATAGTCGTTTTCACAGCCAAATTTTCCTTTATCGCAGGAGGAGTGTAGAAAAAGGATAGCTGAATGCACGATGAATGGTGGTGGAAGCACGCCGGTGTGCGGAAGTGACGGAGTCACGTACTCCGATCAGTGTCAAGTCATTTCTAAGCAATGTCAAGGCGTATCTGTCCTTATCAAACACGTCGGACCTTGTCCAGGTTTGTACCTTTATCTCTGTTTTATCACGTGCGCGCGCGCACACGCACACACAATGTATCTGTGAAACATATCTGTGGATGGTTTTCGAATTACGGTCCAAGTGCTTCAATTGCTTCGCAAGTATGGCAGGGTTTTAATTACCTATTAGATACAATCTAATTAGATAAAAAAAAATCAAAAGAGACCATCTCCTTGTGTCAAACATTTACATTTGTCGTCATTCACACGTATCATCACACAATCGATGATAAAAACTATGTTCCTAGTACACTGTACGCTAGGTGTAAGCAAGACACACTAAAGCTACGTTCTTCTTGCTTGCACACCAGGTGTAAGCAAGAAAAACAAAACTCATATCATGTATCTTGCTTACACTTGGTACAATTTACACTAAAGTGTACCAAGTCGACGCAAGTAGCAAGAAAAATAAACCCAAAGTCGAACTCGAGTCGAACGAATGACTTTGCATAACTTTTATATCCAGAAACCCCGGCGTGTCTCTCGGCAAGACTGACCGCTCGACAGGGCGCACGGCCTGCCTGCCGACGCGATGGATCATATGCGCCGGTTCAGTGTCACGCGGAAACCGAGTATTGTTGGTGCGTAACGCCGCAAGGCCGGCCGTTGCCCGACACAACGGTAAGATACAAAAAACCAAGATGTTTGAGAGCCGGTTCCAGATCTGCTGCTTCTACTAGGAGCGGCCAAATGCGACGCTCACCGACTAGGAAACAACGCAGGCAGTACGTCAGCAATAGGCATCGAAATACTTGCGATCGTACCGAAAAGTCCAAGTTCAACGGAAACCTCATCGAGAATTTCAAAATTGAATACAGGCGGACTAATATATCTGCTGAGGGTAAGCGATGTACGAGCGATCGTTAAGAATGATTAATCGGTTTTTCGCGATCAATAAGAATGATTAATCCGACCTAGGAACCCGATTGGAAGCGAGATTATTATTATTATTATTAATTTTAAAAAGATAATTCAAATCGCAAGACGCTACATCGATATATACCATGTAGCACACGTAGTTTCTCACTACCTTGTATGGCCAACTGCATTGCTTTCCTGTTGATAGACGATAAGAATGTCGAACGGGTGTTGTCGTGGAAATTTCTTATGCTGGACCAGAATGCGGACGGCTACTTAGATAAGGCAGAGTACAAGGAGCTCAGAAGACTCGCCAAGAAGGCGGTGAGACCGAAGAAGTGCGCACGCACGTTTGCCCGCACGTGTGACCTAAATCGCGATTTAAAACTATCCAAGCAGGAATGGGGTGCTTGTCTCGCCAATGATTTTACTCGTAAGTTACATATTATACGCATCTTCCTTTAAGTTAAGTGTTAGCTTGTTGAGCAATGGCACATCGAGTACATGACTAGTATGCATACGCGCAATTCTTAAAGAAAGAAAAGAGAAAAAAGATTACGTTTGTATTGATTTTTTATCGATTTCTCGACAGTATCGTCTTCTCTCTAATGTTCTAATGTTGAAAAATAAGAATGACATTTACTTGACGAGCTATTAAATTTTAAGTTAAAAACACACACATACACCTTTATACATGTGCGCGCGTGCGTGTATATAAAATCTATAAAAATACAATTTTTAAAGATTATTAAATCGACTATCAAAATAAAAATACTCGTTGGAAAGATGAGTCTTTTCTAGTTTTCGAACATAATGCATGCATACACTTGTTCGGAGTCTGTACAATTTGGAAAGAAACATACGGAATGGAAGATGTGTTTTCGAAAAATAGTAAAAAAAAAAAACAAGAATATAGCTAAAATTTATTTATTTTCGGTAGCCTTGCAGTAAAAAAAAACTGCAAGTAAGTTTCCTTTAAAATATTCTTCGAAATATTAAAGATACTACGAGCTTCCGAAAACTTCACCAAGGGAAATTTTATTGAATTTGAAAGGGTGATTTTATTCTTTCTACTATTCTTATAAATCCTGAAACTTGAAGTTTGATAACACACATTCATTTCTTAGATTTTAATGTATTAATAATATATTTCAAGGAGAAAACAATTGTAGTGCCGGACACTTGGGTCGTGTCCCTTGTTTGACTGTTACCTCACATCGTTTATCGCTGTCTCACTTATACAGATTTTTCTATTAGAAACCGAATTCTCACTCGTAGCTTTAAACGACCCTTTTGACTTTCATAGACTTACATGGCTCGATTGAAAAAAATGAATTCTCGCATATGCGGCATGCTTGAACCATTCCGATTCCAAACGAGTTTAATAATTCAAAATTATGTAAAAAGCTGATTTTGCGGTACTCTTCTAAAAGAAGAGAGAGTTTAGTTTCTACGATTATATACATAAAGCGAATGTACTTATTTATTTATCTAATATTTAAAAAGTTAGCAAGATAGATAAAAATACGCATACTGCCTCAACGAAAATTTCTTTAATAAGCATTTTTTAAAGACATTTTACGTAGGTGCGTTAAAAAATGTCAGCACATATGTGTCCGTGTCAAGGACTCTGAAACTCATCGAGTAAAATCGTTAATAACCTGAGTGAGAAGAACGACGCTATACATATATATATATATATATATATATATATATACATAGTAAACTCATCGCGAGACACTACTGTGTCTCTTGATTTACTTTACAAATTTTTTTTCTAATTAACATTCTCTGATCTCTGTGACTAGAAAGCTAATTTTATCTTCTTGTTAAAACTTTCAAATTTAAAGCCCTCAGCTTCTGGATTTCACTAATCGTTTTCATCACCCTTCGGAGCGGTGCATGGAGGAATACTGGAAAATTAGATTTAGGTTGTCTTCTCTTGCATTCCGCTTGTTCTCCGTATGTTCGACAAGTTATCGTTGAGATCGATACATACGTACAAAACATGAGGAAAAATATTCTGGCACAAAAATTTTATGAAGAAAGTTCTTGAAGAAAGTTGAAACAAAAAAGGGAGAGGAAATGACAATGATCTCATTATTTCTCTGTCTCTGTCATAATCAGGCGGAGGGGAAATGTTATTTCGGTGTCTAAATCGCGGCTTAAATTAATACGACAATACCGCCGCCTGCAACAGGATGTCACGCGTGTCAAGGACTACCACGTGCTGTCGTGCCTGCGTCGCGTCGTGTCGACTCGCTTAACATTCGTGAATCTTACCGGAAGTTGCCTACACGAATGCATGGTCGTGCATGCGACTGGCTGCTGAGAAATTGAAGTAATTGACCTCATGTACGAGCTAAATTCTCATTCTCGCCCATGCGTCATGACGACAATGATTATTTGCTATTTATGACTGTCTAATAACGAGTAAATCGTTGCGACGGGACTAGCTAATCAAGTCCAAGTTTGTGTCACTTAAACATGAAAAGTTTCCAAAAGAATGAAAAGAATTGATAGAAAATTAATCCGTAAAGAATGAATGGAGCTCTGCTAGCAATTAATAAAATGGCGCAAATCCGTAAAGAATGAATGGAGCTCTGCTAGCAATTAATAAAATGGCGCAATTCCGAATTGAATTTGATCGTTATTCTACCATGATTTTCAATTCGCCATAATTCTACGCCACGCTTTTCTCCAAAATTTAATATTTTTTTATATTATTAATTTAATTGTTATTCATACAACAAAAAGAGAAATACAGTACAATAAGCGCAAGAGTTTATGGGTATACGGTAATTTTTTTTTCATTATTTCTGATTGTAAACGTTATGCTAATAATGGGACAACACGAAATGTGAGTTTCAAATATTTACACTTTAAAAAATGGAAAAGGGGGAAATTAACTTTTAACCATCTGAGGTGAAAAATGAAACTCATACAAATGTATATCACGTGCTGATGTATAAGTTTAATATCAACGCCCATAGTATATACGTAACATTTTTCGACGTCCGCATGAAATTCTAATATTGCTGAACCATCATCGTTCGATGTTACGTTAAAGAATTAATCCTGCGATGCGTCAATGAAACAAAACAGAAAATTGTACATATATAGGTAAGATCGGTCGACTGATTGTGAGTGACATCATTGTTATCATTTAGTACGTTTGTTCTTGTCGCTGAATCCCGCGGACGAGCGTTCCGAGGTCCCTGAGACCCAAAGGATACGGGCCATGGACCAAGGTGAGTCCCAGTCCTTGCATCTGACGTCAAAAGTGTGGCTGCGCCACACTTCCTTCTCAAGAGATTTATTTCTAACAATGCAACTCTGCGAAGTTCAACATTATTAAGATTTCTTATTTTTTTAACAGCAAGTTTTATGAACAAAGTAGAAAACAATTTTCTCTTTTTATCAGGAGATTTTTAAAAAAATTATGGATTAGAGAGATCAATACAAATATCATCTCATCTCACACATAATTTATATCACAATATTTAATGCGTGTATAAGCATCACGCGACTCAATATTTATATATTTACATTGTAAGTAATTATTTATTATCAATATTTGATAATAAAAATAGCGACTTTTCTCAATGCACTATATAGTATTGGGCAGGGAGAGGGAAGAGATTTCTGCTTTGACAGTTTAAAAGAGGGAGGGAGAAAAGAGGGATGGGGGAGGAGGAGAATGAGGATGAGAGAAAATCAATTAATTTTCTCGTTTAAGTATGTAGAAAAAGTAGACTTGCAACAAATTTGTGTATTTTCTACAGTTTTAAAAGGTAGTCCAGCCATTGGTCCTATTCAATCTCTACCATTTAATGACGATCATCCGGATACGAAGGAGGAAAATGATGGTAAGTGTCATAATTTATTATTACAACGCAGGTGTATGTTTTAATCTTGAAAAATGTACGGATATAAGTATATATCTCAGTGAATAAATAAAGAAAATGATTTTGATTGGTATATAAAAATGTTCTAGATTGAAGCAATGTTTTATCTACTCTCTTGAAAAATTTGAGATCAATCTTTCCTTAACTCGTAATCTGTAATATCAATTTAAAATATTTAAAACCATCTCCATCAACGCTCTCGAAGCGGCCTCTTGTAGTCCTACGAGGTCTGACGAAATAAAATTCCTAAAACGTTGCGTAAATATAAATCGCCAATTATTGGTTCTCTATATCTTATTGAGCCAAGTTTTGAGTGTGAGCTCTTTAAAAAACTATACATATGTAGATTTCAATTTCTTTCACATTTCCAATTTTCATATTTCTTCCACCTTTCAGTGCCACCCTTTCCAAACTTTCGTTTTGCATTATTTAAAGTTTAAAGATGTTGTCGCGTTATTCTAGATGTTATCAAATTTCAGAATGTATTCTTTTTAGATACTCTAGCAACGGATACTAGAAACAGAAAAAGTTACAGAGCAAGATCCGAATAAAAAAGCACATTCATTCGTGCACGATAACTTGTTTGTTGATCAAAAACTCTTTTAACAAAATCGATGATGCAAGATAATATCTAAAACACGATGACACTTTTAAGAGTTGTAATACAAAGCGAAATTGGGAAATTTAAAAAAGAAATATTTCAATTCGTGCATAACATCTCAAGGAGATAATTTTGAAGAGAACGATTCCGTTCCTTTCTCCATCCTCTTTCTCATCCCTCAGTTCGGTAATGAGGTTCACATTGGCCTTTATATCGCGAGTTTGAACTTTATTGTCGAATCTCGTCGTATCTTATTAGCCAAACATTTGTTATCTAGTCTTTATGAGTATTGACGTCTCTTTAAATTTTTTGATACTTCTCTTTTTAGATCATCCTTGTATGTACGTAACATTGGCTTTCTCGTTATCGTCACTTATGATAAGTCACGTAAAACATTTTTGCAGATTTCTACATATGGAATTGTAATCGTTTATTAATTTCTTTTTTTTTTGTAGCAAACGATTGCATATCAGATAGAAGATCAGTGTTGGAAGATCAGAAGCGAGAAGAGAAATTTTACGTTCCACAATGCATGTCCGATGGAAGGTATCATCGAGTGCAATGCTATTCGGGTTATTGTTGGTGTGTGTATCAGGATACAGGTAAGCCAATACCAGGGACATCCTCGAAGGATCGCACGCCGAACTGTAATCCAGTTCCGACTCCTAGCAGACCTATGAAAGGTAATTATAATAAAAGTCCATTTTCTTAAAAATTATTTGCGCAGTGTGTATGTGTGTGTGTGTGTATTATATAATTACATATTTATAAAACATATTAAATATTAATTCTCTGATGTTCATAGGATGTCCAGAGTTAAAAAAGCAACTATTCCTGCGGGATTTGATGAATCTCATGCAAGAGAAAATGGAAGCTTCCAATATCGATTCTAATGAAACTACCATTAAATGGCAGGCTTCTAAGGAAGAAAGAATAGCCACGTGGCACTTTGTGATGCTCGACAATAATAAAAATAAGGTATTTGACACACAATCGTGATTTATCTTTCTCTGATTAATAAGTATCAGCGAAGATATTATCAAGTGTAAGATGATATATCATTATATTCAGAATACAACGTAAATACTGAACAATTTTTTAATCGATTAATCGCATTTATAAAAAAAAAGTTTAGAAAAGAAAATACAATTTTCTTTTATTCTAACTAATCAAACTGTGTTCATTGATTTTTTAATTAAAATAAACATTTCCTGTAATTTTACTTTCGGTTTTATTTTATCGTAAATTATTTTATGGCTGAAAAATATCTTTGATAGCTTTATGTGACCCCCCCCCCACACACGCAAGCGCGCGCGCACACACGTGTGTGTGTGTATATATGTGTGTGTGTGTGTGTGCGTGCGTGCGTGCGTGCGTGTGTGTGTGTATGTATGTATATATATATATATATATATATACAGGTTTTAGAAAAAAAAGAATGGAAAAGTTTTCGCACAATGGTAGCGAGTAATAGACAACTCCGAAGATGCGGTAAAAAATTACCGAGATATTGCGACATCAACAATGATAGAAGAATTAGTATGACAGAATGGCTTAGCTGTCTCAATGCTCAGCGTCCAACAACAGGTATAATAATATATCTTTTATAATATGTACGTTATATACAATAATACCTTGTTTTTGTATGCACATGCGCGTGCGCGCGCACACAACACACACACATATAAAAATTTTGAATGCGCATTTCAGCTGACGATCCGGAGAAAATATTAACTACACCGAAAAGAATAGGTCCAAATCCACTAGATCAGTTTCTCAACGATGATGACTAACACATTCATCATGTGATAATTTGTGTTCGCAATCCCATAGAGAGACACTCATCTTTTTTGTTATTAAATTCTAAAGCAACTACTGGAAATTCATGGAATCACCGTAAGCCATCTTTTCAATGTAATAATATAATAGTGTTTTTTGAGAATTTAAATTTTAGCAATCTTTATATTTAAAATTCTCAGAATTTTTAGAATCTCCAAGAGTAATCTTTTATTTGAGTGACCACTTTATGATTTTCTTTGCTCACTTTTAAAAGTTTGAAAATGTAGAAATTTCATAAAATATGGGCAATTTTCTCTTTTGTATCATAATTGACAACATCATTGTATAATATCTTCATATGTGTGTATGTGTATCTCTTGTGTATTACCTAGTCCATAAATAAGCCTTTAAATAATTAAGCTATTTTATATTGGAAACAAATTCAATTTTAGAAAAGAAACTTTAATAAAGTAATTTTTATAATATTTTTCTCAATACTGAACTTTTGTTTCGTTAATTATCATGAATTTCCTCTTCACAAAGAGTAGCATCTAATGAAGCATTTACATATTTCTAATTTACGAAATTATAAATTTGTAAAATATCTATTTTATTTACAGATATAATTCTTATATGAACACGATACTCGATACAATCTCCGTCAACATGGAGTTTTTTTAAATAAATGTAGAAAGAATACTTGATACATGTTACAGCGATAGAGCAAATAGGCATTCGAAACAAAAATTTGTAAGAGTCCATCGTTTGAAAAAATATAAATCTAATTTGTGCGTCGGTGTATTTTCATGTATACCTACATGTACAATGATACTCTTTCATTCATATAAATCTCTCATCTTTCTAATTTATATAGATTTTGGATGCTATTTCTTGTACAACATTCATTCTTGTATATCTTTTCCTTTTTATCGCAAACACGTAATAAATGTGGGTGGTCATATTCCAAAATACATGTCCATAATTTATATAAACATAATTTGTGAATGGTTAGAGAATGGTTATAGAATTATCTCCAAGTTTAGTCCATTCTTTTGGCACCTCGCGTTCTCCATGCGACCAGCAGATTCCACGAAAAATACAAAGAGAAACAATGAACTTGTGAGGCTAAAACAATAAAAGCGTACCAAAGTACACCATATGGTAGACTCTGAAAAGTAAAATAATAAAAGTACGATTTGTGAACAAGTTTGTCTTGCGTTTGAGAATAAAACGCAAGAAATATGGAATCTAGATTCCCAATCCAGATTCTTTTTCCAAAAAGAAATATTTTTCCAAATATAATTAATGTGCACTTTAATTAAGAAAATTTAATAACTTAAAAAATGTGATTACCTGCCACAAATGAATGTCTTCAGATTTGCCTACGCTTAAATATGTCCAAACATCTTTGAAGTAATACACTGTGGCATAAACCAATGGACCGAGACCTAACAAGATGATTCCTATCATATATTTTTGCAGTGTTTTAATCCTATTCCTTTTAACTGCAGAGAGAGCGAGAAAAGATAATAACAAACTAATGCACCATATGTACTCCCACCATAATGGCTGAAATAGAAGAAGAGAAAATAAATTCATTAGATAATTAAACTTAAACATATATCCGATATGCTAATCTATATATGCTAGAAAAAGATACAATAGTACAGAAAGTACATACTTGAGATTTACAACGAGATTAGTAATCCACAACCAAAGATGTTTGTTATTAAAGTTATTACATATATTATATAAACATTTATAAAATATATTTCTAGCCAAATGATGAAATAACAATATATTGTCTACATCTACATCAAGACATTTTATTATTACCTGTGGTATTTGTAACTCCTCAATTTCCAAAATAAATATATCCAGATAATCTAATATGTCTGCAGACAGTTTGGCGAGCATAACGAAAAATAATAGGTAATGAAAAAATATACAATACTTCAGTCTTGATTTGTTTGTCGCACTGGAAACAAGCGTATTCTTACAAATTTTAACGAAAACGATAACTTGCGATATAGACATTTTGACTCTTCATACTCTTAATATTTTGTACATAGTTTGTAAATTTTATTTATATTAAATGTATCCTATACAAAAACACACACACGCACACACACTCCACTATTTATACTTTCAAGTCTTACCCATCCAATCTTTCCTTAATCCAAATCTTTCTTTTACTCGATATCAAGTATATTTTGACTCGATTGCTACATAACAATATATATGTGATATGAATTAGCAATTAGCCTAAACAATCTAGTCATTCAAACAAGTACATTTAGCAAATTTTAAATATTATGCTGCCATTGGATGAGCGAGTATCGTCGAAAAGTAATCGTACATTTCTTTCGATTTTTCTCACCTAACTTGATAGTGTGTCGCGATTTTCTGTCGATGATTGTAATCGCTTCCATCTGTTCCCAAAGCCTGGGAAAGAGTAACTTTCGAAGCCATAATCGCGTAAGGTTTCGCGCGTCAATCTCTCTTCTTCAAACGAAACACACGAGAATCATTCGAGCCGAAAAGCAAAACTCAAGGCAATTTATGTGCGTGGTGGATCATCAGCAAGTATTTAACTATTTTTAAACTTTGTGTAGCCAGATGGGAAACGAAGGGCTTCAAATGGCCACGTCAAGCCTAATCAAGCCAAGTCAGGTCTCAGACCGCTCCGGATTACTCCGGCAAGAGTATCCTGGGCAATTCAGAGGCGATCCGAGCGCGCGTGCTAGCCAGTGCTAGCCCAAGGCGAACGGAAAACCAGGAGGGAACGCGTCAATCTCGTGGCTGGCTCGCTACTTCGTTACCAAAGGAGTCTCAAGGTTGCCCGCTGAGCGCTCCTAACGTGTAGATCCTTCGAATCATTGACGGACAGTGTACACGCATACCGCAGAGAAATTTGATCGGTCAGGGCGCTCGCGTTGACGATTTCTACGTATTATACACCGTAGGTAAGGAGAATATGGGTCAGTTTTACCATCTTCGGTCAGCTTGATCGGCTGATCAAATGTCAGCTGTGATTTGTCCACTCTAGTCAACGACAAACGCGATTGGTCAAGTCCAATGGAATAATCGATCGATGGTGAAACTGATTCTGAGAAGCGAAAGTGGAGAAAGTGTAAACGCCGTAAACAGGACACTCTATGTATGTATTACACCATATCGCCGACTTGAACTTGCGTTGAAAATTTTCAAAAGCGTCGAATTTGGTATTAATTTGAAAAAAATATATGTGTGTGTACACACACACATTACATTTGATACATCGAATATTAGTTCACGAGATGTTCGACGAAAAACTTTTCGTTCAATTACGTACAAACTTTATTCATCGATTTGTAACAGTAGATGTCGCCAAAGGTACGTATCCATGCACATCGGACATTCCATTCTCACTTCCATTTCCTTGTTTTCATTCGCATTCGAGATTTATGTACAGATGTCACGTTTTTTTAAAATCCTATCTTAAAATTAGTTCGCTAATCACTTTGCTAATTCGTTCACCATTACGAGCGTTTATAAAACTTGTCAAGATCTTTGACTATATAAGTACTTATATAGTTAAAGGTCAAAATATAAATAAATCTCTATCGTCTTTTATATACATGGAAAAGCTGCTCGAACTGCTCTTAAATAATGCGATCTTTTTTGCGCATATCTTATAAGGCTGCTATTCTTCGACACAAGTTTACATCTGTTTATAGCGAGTAGTAGGTTGGAAAACATCACTGATGAGTCAAATACCTATATATAATGTTCCCGGAAACTGCTCTTTTTCTTCTACAAAGACTACAAAGACAAATTTCCTTTCGAAACATCCACGTCTCTTATTTCTCACGCTAGGCTGCGTTCGGAAGCTTCACCCGAATTCACGCTGATGTGTCTATCATTCTATCCTCGTTTTACATCTAACGAACGATAAAGATAGAATAGTACACTAGCGCACTTGGTGAATTTTTGCGAACACGGCTTTAGAAGGAGAGAGAGAGAGAGAGTATAATCAGGTACGTGTGAAAATTTTGAATTTGCCGTAAAAAACAAACTTGTTGACACCACTCGCGTGT
The DNA here is from genome assembly GCA_037157785.1 of Cephalotes varians. Lineage (NCBI taxonomy): Eukaryota > Metazoa > Arthropoda > Insecta > Hymenoptera > Formicidae > Cephalotes > Cephalotes varians. The sequence goes on along the minus strand of JANQDE010000025.1, from coordinate 28,487 downwards.
CAATCGGTCGCGGTTATCAATGATTGCGCGTCTAATAAACTCTCGCTTATGAGGATCGAACTATTCATAATTGGCGCACTTACGGTGTTCCCCGATCTATTGTTACTAAAGGGATAAAAGCTATCGATATTTGTATGGAGAGAGCAAATACCGACCTTGTCTACCGGTGAGACGCGACTTTCGTTTATTCCAAGTTGATTCACGTCGTTTTGAAGTAATCTAATGTAAAATTCGATATGCCTTTGTCCGCCGTTACGAATCTCGAGTGTCGGTATCCAACGAAAGTAACATTGCGTCCAAAGCTCGAGACAAGAAACCGCGTACAAAGGTTTTATAATTGTTCCGTTTCCCGTGTTCATCTTGTCGGTGGAACTATGGGGAATAAATAAAGGATTGTAAAACAACAGGATATCCTGATCGTTGAATTGTTCTCGCCAGTCCCAAACGCTACGAAGTACGAGAGGCGTGTTGGGATCCTGAAAAATCCAAGTTACGTAATGTAAGCTCATAAGCTACAGCGATTCGATTCACAATCACAGCCTCGGTAACGGTTCTCAAATAAGATTGAAAATTTATTACCATAGCTGCCACTGCCCGATCTCTCTCACAGTTGAAAATAAAGGTGTCGAAAATGGAAACGTGTGCCGCGTCCCATAGTGTGGTCAAGTATGTTTCCGTAAATTCGAATTCCGTTGGATACTGGTGACATAATTGCCACACACAATCGAGGTATAAGAGAAACAATGGAGACTGCGTAAATCAAATGAAAATAATTTGCCAGTATCCCAGGTTGTTTAAACGTTTGAATGGTAGCAAAGTTTGAAGCTGGGGAAGCCAAGCCAGATGTGTGTGTGTGTGTGTGTGTGTGTGTGCGCGCGCGCGCGCGCGTGCCATGCGTACCTTTTCTGAATTAGCTTTCACGATGTGGCCTAATCTATCGCAAAACGGATGGCCACCAGCGACCCATTCTTTTTGCAATAACGATTGAAAACCTGTTATGGTACGAAAGTGATGATCCAGCGACAGTTGCGCTAAACTCGATATAACGCAGCACAAGTCTCTAGCGGCACCTTCTAAAAACGATTCTCGTTTATAACACAAATAGACCTGGTCGTTGGACAAACTATCGACTTTTCCGTTCCATATGTTAACGTCAAATCGTAAAATCGATTGTCTCTGTTAAAAGATTCCTTTACGTCCGCCGCATACTCGCAAAACAGATTATCTCAACGACAACTACCTTGTAAGATGACGGAAATTCCTAAATTAAGACGGTCGCAGACCTCAACTGTCTTTTGTAGGCAATACGATATGTATTTAAGCCATTTTGTATTTTCTAATAATGAATAAAAATTATTATCTTGAATCCAGAATTGTCTGATGTTTTCTGTAACAAATGTACACCTTTAGACATCTTTCCCACACTCTAGATACTTGCAAATATCAGTATGACATGCGACATGAATAAAGATTTACCTGGCGTGCATAAGCTAATAAATTTAGTAAAACTTGCCGCTATTAACTTTACATTAATTTCTTTATTCAATTCGATAACGACCGGCGCTATCTTTTGAGGATGGCTTTTACGAACATTTTCAAACATAATATTCTCCTGCATCCTCTCTGTAATCGTTGGTAATAATTCAGACATTTTTACTAATGCCGCACCGTGTGCATTTGTCCAAGACCATACCGGTGGTCTATTACCTTGAAAATGTCTAGCTGCATCTGTCAATTGACTGTCGGTCACAGACGCAGGTACCACTACATATTGCGATAAGCTGCAAACACAGAGACGACTTTAATAAAAATTTATTTCAGCGAACGTTCCAAACGCGTAATATGTGATTACGTAATTATGTGAATTAATGTAACGTGGAAACAATGAGCGAGTTACCTGGGACAAAGTTGAAATTTGGCGTTAACCATAGACAATCTCCAACCTTTTTTCATCTCGTCACTACACAATGTTCTTTTCAATTCGTTTTGCCAGTCTGAAATATCCCGAAATAGTCGTACATTTTTGTCAAGACTACTGTAATAAGCCTCTCTGTAATACAAACAGACAGAGATTGGTTTCGTGCTGTGTGTGTGTGTGTGTGTGTGTGTGTAATGTTACGCGAGGAGACGAAATCTTTTTACGGTTCTTTCTCGACATTGTAACTTTAGCACAATCTTTCCTATAGCCTCTAGATAAGATACTAACTTGTAATCGTAGGCAAATAACAGTTGGTGTCTGCTAGGAAAAGCGTGATGTAGCAGCGCAGTCAGAAGGTTCTTACCGTGCCCGAGAGGTGAAAATTTGAAAGAAAATAACCACGTTCTTAGATTCTGCAATACGCAAATTTATAATACGCAATACATAATTTTTTCGTTACAATCATCCTTAGTTTGTGTACAATAAAATTACTTGTTGATTTTAAACGACTGTTAGTTAATGCTCTAAGTGAAAGAATTCTAAGTGAAAGAATTGGTTTTCGATCCATCTGTACTCTTTCGTAACACAAATTTTAATATCAAGATTGGATTAGTCCTATAATGTAAGATGTGAAATACTTACTTTGCAGATAATAAATATCCCTTTCACTTTCGATGGTACCGTATTACCAGGAACTAGCTTTCTTTTCTTGTCTCCCACCATGATGTAAATTTCATCGATATTTGTCAAACACGTGTCTGTATATCCATACAAATGGTTTTGTTGGCGAGTAACGATCTGTAACACAGATTCTTGGATATCTTGTCAATATATGTATCGGTCTAAATGT
>JANQDE010000240.1:127814-153192 GCA_037157785.1 Cephalotes varians | reverse complement strand
TTTAATTTAAATAAAAATAGAATTATTATTGAGCACTGACACCTAGCTTTGACCGTATTTGGCCGTGTTTTAAATTGCGATGATGTTCTCATATATCGGTCGAAAAAGAAATTCGTTGTTTGTTAACAAATTAGATTTAATAAAATTTTATTAATTTATTTTTTCGATTAGATATGATCTAACGTAGGTATTTCTAAAAATAAAAGTTGTCGCCACTATGATTTTCTCTCTCATTCATTGCAATTCTCGTTCTGCGTTCTCTCTCTCTCTCTCTCTCTCTCTCTCTACGCATATATCTACCATCTTCTCGGATGTGTTCTCTCTCTCTCGCATTGAATCGTACTGCTACTACTGAATAACTATCATCATTGATAGACTCTTAAGTATAGAGAAAGGGAGGAGAAGACTCATTCCAACAAGGGAAAATACAGGAACGTACAGGTCTCGAACTTACGTGACAAGTAGTGGTGTCACAGAAGTGAGTGATAAAATATATTTTTTAGGATTGGAGGAAAGAAACAGAAATTAGAATTATAATTTTTCTATTTTAATAATTTGACTAACTTATTTGAGCAAAAACCGCCCGTTTTCTTATATAAATCTAAACCGTTGAATAAAGGCAGGGGAAAAAAGATAATTGAAAATAATTTTAAAACATTGAGTAATATATTTAAGTATCATATTACACATTTTTTTTACAAAACATTAATTTATTTCTTATTTTTCGAAATATATCGCAGTGTCTACAATTTCATCTAAAGTGTACATTACTAATTCACACTCTATGAGTGAAGTTTTATCATAAATTTCACACAATTTTTTTAAATTTTGCGTCACATTTATTATTAATTCAATTTTGGCATATAATAGTCACAAACTCTTTAAATTTTGTATCAACTATAAATACATTCTGCCATATTGAGCAAAGCGCATTCTTAACACAATGTTCGAGATCTAGCATAAAACGCACAATTGAAGGTTTCATATATATAGAAGTATGCGATGTGAATTTTACTACATTTTCATTTTGTATTTTTACAATTTCAATAATAAGATCATGACTCTCCCGCGGTATAGCTTCTGATGTCGACTGCACTAATTGTTCAAAGTCCGGATTTGTGAATCAATTTCAGTGTAGATACTATTGAGTCTATTATAAATAACATAATGTACACGTAATCACATGTAATGGCACATAAAAAAGATATGTCTATAACATTATTTTATCAGCAATGAGCACGTTTTTAAAAAATTTTTTAAGTGCTCTGTTACAAAGATATTAATACACCATCGATAGCATAGCAACTATCTGTTTCAATGCTCTTTTCAAAATAAGAATTTTGACTTATTTTTTTACGTCTGTGATAAAATCGTCTATCGAAAAATATGGTAAAACGTTAAAATATGCAACAGCAGCAGTCTAGAGAAGAAATGACGTCACTCTTAGTAATATACAAAAAAGATGAAAGAATGCATTCTGTTAGTAATCGGCAGTTCAGAGTGGCAAAATGGAGCAAACGGAGCGTGATTTGCAAGAACAAGCCGCTCAATTGAATACGCGAGAAGAGTATCTTGCGTGGGAACAGCGTTGCAAAGAGTTCATTGAATCACTAGATGAATATAGTCGAATTAAACGCTCGCGATCATCAATCAGTGTGAAACAATCATTGGTCGCATGTATCGCGCGACTCGAAAGTTTGAAAGATTCGATGCGTGGAAGTTTTGTGGGTGCAGGATACAACACAAGACTCAGATGGCGCGAGATAGATACGGCTTTCGAAAGTTGTATACTGCTGCTGTAACAAACTCCAAGCACATCGAACCTTATCAATTTCTCGAAGATGCAAGTAAAATTGTGCTGTGAAATCGTGTGCGAGATGTGCATAAACACGCCAATATCAAGATAAACACTGTATTTAATGTTGAATTTATAGCGAATGACAGATGCGCAAACAAGTGTCAGCACGAGAAACTACTCTTTCGAACATTCGATCTGCGTGAGTGGTACGAGTTGCGCGATGTCGAGTCTATTTTAACATCGCTGGAAGAATTTCAGGAACGCGATAGTGGGAGGACGTTACCGCGTATACTCAATTTAGCAATTAATGTAAACAAATACAATCCTTTGTACGCGTGATGTTACATCGAATTACCGTGGGAAATTATGATGAAGAGAGCGGTAATCAACGTGCAATCTATGGGCAATGCGTGTTTCGCGTGGTCAGTGGTAGCCGCTCTGCATTCGGCTGAAAGAAAAGTGGTACGGGAATCTTCGTACCCCTATTACACAACAGTATTAAATCTCAAAGATATTGAGTTTCCGATGACGTTAAATCAAATTAAAAAATTTGAAAATCAAAACATTTCCATCAACGTGTACTGCATCGAGAAGGAAAAGAAACTTTCGATTTTTCCGATTCGGCTCGCTGATCGACGAAAATGAACAAGCAAGTTAATTTGCTATGTGCAGAACGACAATGACGTGGAACATTTCGCGTGGACAAAAAATCTATCTCGCTATGTGAGCTTACAATTGAGCAAATAATGGGAAAAATATTTTTGCAATCGGTAAGTATATGTTTAATAAAAAAATTATAAAATATTTTATAACTCTTCGAGAGAAAAAAAATTATATTTCTTTTTTGCAGATGTCTACACTATTTCGGGTCCAACGAAAAAATTGGAGATGCACTGTGGATTGTGGGTAAATTAATGATTGTGCCATCAGGTTGCCGAGCAAGGATGCTAAGTGGCTAAATTTCAAGAACCACTGCAGGAAGGAACAAATGCCATTCATCGTTTACGCCGACTTAGAATGTATCTTGGAGAAGACGGAGAAAACGTCCAGCCACAAGTACTAGCATCATTAGGTTTTTAGCTTAGCATATTGCGTACACTGCTCGTATGACGACTCAATATTCATGTATCGTCGCGATAAGGATGCGTCACGTGGTTTGCCGCGGAACTTAGAGGTTTAGCATATAACGTAAAATCTATTTTATCTACTAATGTCCCCATGGAATTCACGCGATATGATTTAGAAAAAATTAATAACGCTACACGTGTGCGAAAAACCGTTCGCGCCAGAAGACACGTGAGTACGCGATCATTGTCATTTGCTTCGGGCGATTCAGAGGTCCCGCGCATTCAAATTGCAATTTAAATTACAAAGATTCDCATTGCATTCCCGTAGTTTTTCATAATTTATCTGGTCACAACGTGCATTTTATTATCAAGGAAATAGCTACGACATACGAAGGACATGTTGAGCTACTTCCAATAACAAAAGAAAAAAATACATTTCCTTTACGAAAAATGTTCAAAGCACTGAGGACGAACGGAAAAAAAATGACATAAAATTACGTTTATAGATTCATACAAATTTCTCATCTCCAGTTTAGATAAATTGGCATCATATCTCAATAAAGATAAACTATAATGCAACGCGAATTTTGTAATTTATCAGCAGAAAATTTGCTCACACGCAAAGGCATTTTTCCGTACGAATACATTGACTGGCAGCGGTTCTCTATTTGAACATTCAGCGAATATAGCGATTTATATCTAAAAACAGATGTCTTGTTGTTGGCCGACATTTTGAAAACAGTTGTGTCGCGAGTTACTCGGCTCGATCCCGCGTATTACTACATTCTATCGAGTTTACATGGGGGATGTAAAAACATATTAATTATGAACTATTCATCGATATGTTTACCGAACAGGGCTTGAGTCAATGTTCCGGCAAATATGCGCGGACCAACAACAAGTACATGGAGTCGTACGATTCATCGAAACTGTCATCATACTTAATGTATTTTTACGGATTTTGTACGAATTGCCAAGCTGTGCCAGCCATTGCCATACGCCGATTTTTGATGGGTCGACATAACGAATTTTTAACATTATGAATGTCGCGTTAGACTCCTTGACAGGTTATATTCTCGAGGTAGACTTAGAGTATCCGCAACATCTTCACAACGATCACGCGAATCTATCATTCTGTCTGACGCTAAACTGTCCGGTAAACGGGAAAACAAACTCCTTGCAACATTATACAATAAATTTACATTATACAAACGTTACATCATACATTATCGTAATCTGCAGCAGTATACTCGTCACGGTATTCGAATTTTAAAGATTCACCATCACAATTTGCACAATCTTCGTGACCTTGCGAATACATTGAACTCAACACAAAATTTAGAACATTAGTCAAGAACGACTTCGAAAAAAATTTATATAAACTTATGAACAACGCGGTTTTTGTCAAAATAATGGAAAATGTACGAAATCACGTCGATGTAAAATTATTAACGAAATGGGAAGGTTGGTACGGTTTGGAGACAATAATCGCGAAACCGAATTTCTACAGTCATAACATTTTTTCAGAAAATGTGATAGTCATTGAATTACGAAAGCTCGAGATGAAGTTCAACAAGCCGATTTGGGTATGTGTATACTTGAGATATCCAATACATGTTTGTACGAATTTCACTACGAATATATGCTACCGATGCATCGCGAAAAATGCAAAATTATGTATACCGATACTGACAGTCTTATATACCACATCGAGTGCGACGATGTGTACGATGTTATGAAACACGATAGTAGTAGATTCGACACGAGCGATTGTCCGGCTGACAACGGGTATGCCTCTTGCTAAAAAAAGTATCAGGCCTGAAAGACGAAAACATGACGCGATAATGATCGAATTCGTCGGATTCAGAGCAAAGATGTATGCTTTACGCGTCGACGGTAAGAAGGACACGAAAAAAGTCAAAGGTATCAAGAGTAACGTTGTAGCGCTAACTATAATGTTTGATTACACGCGGTGTTTGTTTGATGAAATTGAAATGACACGAAAGCAATCGTGTATAAGATCGAAATTACATGAGGTATATACAGTGTCCGAGACAAAGATCGCTTTGAGTCCATACGACGACAAGCAATATATCGTGCCTGATTCAACCGAGATGCTACCGTGAGGACATTGGCGGATACTCTTATAATAATTTATGTTTTACTTACTTCGTATTTTACACATATTTTGTATTTTTATAGTTTGCATTTCATGTATTTTACGTTTTACACATAATTTGCAGTTTTACATTTTGCGCTTCATGTATTTTATATTTTACACATATTTTATATTGTACATTTTGAGTTTCGTGTATATTTACAAATTCATTATATTTTTATAATTTGTGTTTCATAATTTTTATATATTAAAAAACATAAAGGAAGGATAATAAAGATCATATATATATATATATATATCTCACAGGAGAGACAGGGACTCCATGATTCGTCACTTCCACAATAATTAACGACTCCAAACCCTTTCTGCTGTGTGTGTGTGTGTGTGTGTGTGTAAAATCGTACGACCTGGGACACGCGTTGTTCTCGTCTTGGAAGGCCCTTTCAAACGAGTCCTCACTCAACCCCACGTGCAATTTAAGATTCTTCCGCCCCCCCTTCCCCCCATCACAGGGAGTTTTAAAATGGGTGTTTTTAGTATTAAATGATAGATTTTATGATGCTATTTGCATCCCTGTAAACTTCAATCCTCTATCTCGAACCGTTCAGAAGTTATTTACGTGTCCGGTACTTTTTCCTCACCCTGTATACATATAAATGTCGTAAGTTTATATATTTTTATGTTGTACATTGTATACATTGTATATATGTATTTTTTATACATTTTACAATAAGAAGTTTTGTATGAATCAAATTGCATTATCTTTGTGTATCCATAAATTGTGTGATCCATCGAATCCCAGCCACTTTACGTAAACTTCGTTTCCTCTCTTGCGCAATATTTTTTCCACGAGGTATATATCCGGATGAGTTGCGCGATGCAACTCGTATTCGTAGAACGCTCCAACTCCAACTATAGATTTTCCACGATAGTCCTCGAGTAGATAAGTTACAGGATCGGTACGCTGTACTTTAATGATCTTAAATACCTCAGTAGTCTAATTTGGCGTGTAGGCCTTTTCAAAGACCGTCTTGTACTTGCTCATGCGTACCAAGTAACACACTTTGAATTTCGCCGGGGCTGCGATCTTTATAGTGCTGTATACCGTAGCCAAGAGTCTTTCGCTATCCACTGTCTCGCTAGCGATCCTGAGCCATCGAACGATTCAGGGGCGAACAGTTGTCGAACGACTGTAGATTGGATTAAGAATGGTTACGAACGACTATTCAATCGGAAAAAATGAGCGAATGAAATACGAACGACATAAACGACTGTGGGAACTTGACAAAGTCACCCGTTTTGACTGAATTAGAACTCAAATTATGACAGTTTATTAACGATGTTAATGATGAGTTCCTTGCTGTGTTGCACGCACTCTCAGACTCATTACAGAGGACTGTCCTCCCCTCTACCAGAGAGAGCACACTAGCGCTTAGCCGATAAATCGATAACAATATGCATTCTTCGATTGATACAGAAAAGGAGAATATAACTCCGTGAAAATCGTACATCCCGGCCACCTTGAAGTATAAACTTCAGTTAACAAGTTTTGAATTAAACACATCCGATGAAGAACGCATAACATGAGTATAATATTAAGAACGCAACACAGATAAATCTTAAATTTATAAAACAAAAATAAGTACATGTACAGAGCAGGACTTAAGCGTAAATGTATAAGTTCGCAAATGATAAACGATAGAACATTACTTGTTGAGTAGCACGCAAATTTTTGGTATTAAAGGATCCTGTGTAATCATTCCCCGTGTGATTGAATGCTTTAGACGGGGTGACTCGAACTGCGGATAAAATTCATTGTGTCGAACTGTAAAGTCGCAATCGGAAACAGAAGACGCATTTTTTAAGTACGCGCTTGATTACGTTTTTTGCGTGGATTATCCAGTAAATTTCACGAAGCGTTGCCAATAATAATTGTGGGCCTATATGAAAATGATTTAAATGTTGACGTATAATTAAGTCTGTCAATGTGCCGTGAAAAGATAGAAGAATGGGATGTTTTTGCGAATAAGATAATGGAGCATTCCTTAACCGGTCACCAACCCGGAGTAGTCTGATTTGATCGATCACGGGATTGAGCGATAGAATCTTACTGTGTGAGTGGATAACTTTACCCTGACACAGATCATGTAGCTCACGTGCAAACGCTTCTTGCTGGTGAAACTCTATTAAGGCGGTCATTGTCTTCTGAAGCTCTTTAGCGATAAGAGATCCACGAATCAATGGAGATCTGGATCTTGATAGGCCACAATTTGTCGTGAACCGCAGGCATGTTGCGATGACCCGTTTTAGCTTAATTAATGATGATATCGTTGGAAGATATCCAACGATCCTTTGACACAAAATAGAGCAAGAAATTATGTGCGAGTTTCAGGTAATTCGTTTGGCATTTGCATTGTAGATCTTGACCATTGCGAGGGATGTTTTTTCAACCATAGCGGGCTTTTCCATCACATTGTAGCCGTAAGTAGTTGTTTGGGAGAGATTTCCCGTGAAATTAAATCAGCTGGGTTATGTTCTGAACGTATATGTGACCAATCTCGTGCGTCAGTGAGCCGTTGAATTTCGACTACACGATTACCCACAAATGTGTGCCATCTTGATAGTTCACCTTGAATCCATGCTAAAGTGATTTTTGAGTCTGTCCAAAAATATCGTTGTGAAATTGCACAGGTGAGAGCGTGTGCAACCTTCTCCAATAAGTTAGCTAGAAGCATCGCATCACACAGCTTGAGTCTGGGCAGGCTGATGATTTTTAAAGGCGCTACTCGTGACCTTGCGGCAAGTAATTGGATGTTAATTTCTCCCGCCTCATTGACGGAGCGGATGTAAACACCGTATGCAGCTTGGGATGCGTCACAGAAGCCATGAAGTTGGATCTCACTTGAATCGAGTAGAATCGCGGTACGATGATCTGATTGATGCTTGGTAATTGTTGATAGTACGCTGATCATACTATCCTAAGCGTTTCTGGTAAGGGCATATCCCAGACCATCTTGAGTTGCCAAAGCGCTTGTACAACACCTTGGCCTTAATCGTGACAAGTCCAATGAGTCCGAGCGGATCAAATTTGAGTGATTATGGACAGTGCGTTTGGTAATTACATCAGGTATGGAGCTGTACATTGTTTCATATCGCAATCGAAAGGTAGATTGCCACAGAAGTCCTAAAACCTTAGTGTCAGTAAGTCCATAATTGTCAAGGCATTCTTCTTTCCCGAGCGAGACGTTCGAATGATATTTGGCCAATTCGAATCCTGCTGTCATTAGAATGTTCGAAACCTGAGCTTTCGCGAAGTTCTTGTATCGAAGCTCTTCCCGAAGATTTCCCGGTAATCAGGTCATCGACGTAAAAGTCCCGATGTATGGTCGCGGCAGCAGAGAATGTGTGCCTTCGCAATCAAACGCTACCTGCGTTTGATCGTATAGCTAGAAATGGCGCAGAAGCAGTACCGTAAGTAACAGTATTCAACGTGAATGTCATCGGCTGATCCGAGTTCGTTCTCCAGAGAATGCATTGGTATCGTCGATGCTCTGGTTTGATCATGATTTGTCTGTACATTTTGACGATATCACCGGTCAAAACGTACGGATGCTGTCGAAATCGTATGAGAATTTCAAATAATTCTGGCTGAATCGTAGGTCCCACTAGCAGAAAATCATTGAGTAATTTTCCAGAAGTAGTCGGGATGCATCGAAAACCATTCGTAGTTTCGTGGATGTTGACGCTTCTTTTATCACTGCGTGATGAGGGAGGTAGTTGACAATTGGATTTCCAGTGCTTGAAAGTATATACATGTGTCCGAGTTTAATATAAAGTAAAGACAGCGAATATGGAAGAGGTTACTAATATAGAATAGGGGCTTATTTTTTAAACAAAGAGTTGCATTCTAGTGGCAATCACTGGAAGTTGTTGCAATTGTTGTCAAACATGCCATATCAAACAATAAATTCGATGCGATAATGAATTTCTCTAATATAAGCATTTATTTATTTTTGTTGCGTCTAGAAATGTGATAGTACTATCTTAAAAAGTGTGTTTACAAGCTGAAAGTAAGTTATTTATTGTTTATATTACATAGCTTTTAATAATGTTGCATGAATAATATTATGCCGTTTAATTGCGATTTGTATCTCTTTATTGAAACAGGAAGAGTTTATGTGTCATATTAAGACGCGTTGGTAATATGGAATAATTCAAGAGTAGGGAATATGGAATATATCACCACAGCGCTAACCTATTTCAGTTGATCAAGTTGACTGGCAGTCGATAGTATAGGTTATCTTTTGAATTATTCTTTTAAGGTTATATTTTATAAGTTATTCTTATAATAAAATTAATAGTAATGTTGAGTAATAAATATCCTATAAATTTGTTTTTTAAATAGATGTCTAGTCATAAGGAAGTAAATCATAAACGATCAAAAAAACGTCATACATGGGATAAATCTGCGATGATAAAAGCAATTGAAGATGTTCGATCAGGAAAATGTGGATATTTATTAGCAGCAAAGAAATATAAAGTACCTAGAACTCTGTATAGATATGCAAAAGACATAACTCTTTCACTCAGTAAAACAGTAAATGTTCATTTGGGTAGAAAACCTGTATTGGGAGCAGAATTGGAGGAGAAGCTTGTTGAATATTGCATTGAAATGGATTCTACTTTTTTTGGATTAAGAAGACGGGATATAGCAGCACGCATGGCATTTGAACTTGCTATAAAAAATAAATTGCCACATCCATTTTACAATGAACAAGCAGGTAAATTTTGGTTGAAAGGATTTCTACGTCGACATCTGAACCTTGTATTGAGAATACCACGCGCTACTTCAAGTGCAAGAATATCTGGATTTACTAGGGAAAATATAAACACTTTTTTTTATTTATATGAGGTTGCATTGACAAAATCAATAGACAGCCTTATAGAATATATAATGTAGATGAGACTGGAATCACAGTTGTCCAGCATAGATTGGAAAAAGTCATTAGTGTCAAAGGAAAAAAAGAAGTTGCTGCATTAACATCTGTAGAGAGAGGAAATCTTATTACTACAGTTATTTGTCTGAATGCGGTCAGTAATTATATCCCTCCTTTGATTATTTGGCTAAGAAAGCATATGAAATTGGAACTAATGGGTGATGCTCCATCAGGTTCAATAAAATGGGCTTGTCATCCATCAGAATGGATTCAAAAGGAAATTTTTATTATGTGGTTTGATCACTTTATAAAATACACAATTCCAACTGCTACAAATCCTGTATTACTAATCTTAGATGGACATAATTCACATACAAAGAACATAGAAGTAATCGAGATGGCAAGAAAAAATTTTGTTCATATTGTATGCTTGCCACCACACATAAAATGCAACCGTTGGACGTAGGATTTATGAAACTTTTCAAAACATATTATGCACAAGAAATTGAAAGTTTTCTAAGATCTTGGACTCAAGAAGATAGAGATAAAAATAATGCTAATGTTACTATGTATCGTGTAGCTAAATTATTTACTGCTGTGTTACGTCCAAACCCCGAAGGTTTTGTATAAATTGGAAGGAAAGAAAAAGAGGAGATATGGAAGGACGTATTCAGTAACCGTTATCTCGCAGGCATACGCACAGTGGCGCGTGCTGCGAATCGAACGCACTTTTATGGCTCCGGAATATGGGTCAATGTCCCGAAAGGACGCTATAACACCTTTTTCCGAGAGCAGTGCGGTCGTCAGTCCTAATTCGAATCAAGGAACTTAATTCCTTTAACTCGGGGCTGGACCACGTGCGATCTCTGAGGGCAAGGAAAAGACGACGAGGTCGTTGGATTTAATTATACAAAGCGAGAACGATTTTTGCTAACATTTAAAATTTATTGAGTAAAACAATCAATATGAAATATAAGTAATTATCGAGTATCCGCAATACATTATCAGAGAAGGCGATTTTTACAAACATATTTATGTGTAAATGTGTGAAAGAGTACGGGCGGAACGGAGTAAAGTGAAAAAAAAAAAATATATATATATATATATTTGTATTCATTTATAGGTTATTGATTATCTTCGAAAAGGTGGCTGAGGAAAGAGGAAAGAACTTTCAAAAAATCACATTGAAATTATAAGAGATAGGAGAATGGGGAAGGAAAACTGAAATGTGATAATTTATTTAATATTTCCGAATATTTCAATTCATTTTAATAAACTTATAGGGCCAGCCTGTTCCGTTGATTCCGTCGATTTACTATATATTATAATATTTATATTTAATATTTTATATATTTAAAGAGACATGAATTTTTAAAGAGATATTTAAAAAGACATGAATTTTTTTATTGAAGGTAATCGAACTGTTTGCATTTTGTTGAAATTTACCTTTCTCAAGGACTTATAAAATCGAAATAAGAGGTTATTTAATTTCGGTTATTTAATTTCGGGAAATATAAGTGTTTTGCTCAAACATTCTAACGGATATTGACAAAGGGGAGAAGATGGCTGGATGAATAATAAACAAAAAAGAGTCCACCGTGTAGGTTGACTTCTATGGTTGGGTGAATGAAAAGATAAAGAGTCCACCGTGTAGGTTGACTTCTATGGTTGGGTGAATAAAAAGGATAAAGAGTCCACCGTGTAAGTTGACTTCTATGATTTCAGGATCAAGTTATTGAATATTAGTTCAAATAATAACGAACGGATCTGTAAGAGAAACCGGAAGATCCGGGGTACTTCGCAGGTTAATTAGGTATATAAATATGCGTTGTGACTACTATTTGGTGACGGCTGGACCTCGCGGTTGCTAGCTGATGTGAACTTATACTTGTAGTACTGTTGAGAGCTGCTAGCCGATTTTGTGAAACTCGCAGTGTAAACTGAGTAACGGAAGCACTACCATAACGACTGACTGGAGTGGTAAGTAAAAAGGCAGGCGAGCGTGCTCAAAATGTCGCGATTTATATAGGAATCTTTTAGAGGGTGGATTTCTTGTGGGATGGTTCAAGTTGGTTAGTTTCAAGGTTTTAGTTGGTGGAATATCCTTCCTTCATGATCGATCTTTCAAATCTCCAAAATTTCATTGGAGCTTCTCACATTAGTTTGGCTCCACCCGCAACGTAAATCTTATCCTACGCTTGTTAATTGGCGTTTTATTATTGTTTGTATGACTTTTTCTACGATCATTTATTGGCAGGTTCGGATATCCACTTGCCCGCCCTGTTTCCTAAAGAGGAGGCAAGAAAATTCTCATGGCACCTTCCAGAAATATTACTTGTTTCATTCATTTATTTTTTTTTTATCGCCGAGTCCTCTTTTATTAGAGGCTGTAGGAAACACGAATCCACCTGTTAAAAGTTTATGAATTCGTGCTTCCCTCCATATGTTGTCATGATTTCACAGGACCCACTGATTCACATCAATGTTTAAACAATGTTTCGTTTTGGGTAATTTGTTTGTTACATTTAGAGTCCCTGGCACAGCTGGGTATTGATTTTGTTTACGTGTGAACCAGATAAGACTGGCAAAGTCATGCTCTTGTTTAGTTTCTTTTGTCAAAGTCGCATCTGGAAGATTCCCTGTGACATACTTATTACACGAAACATACAGAATAAAAGGGAAAATTCTATCGAGCTTATTCCCTGCTTGCCCATAGGTGACCGTTATTCTTGGATTTCGTGTGCTTCTTATTCTAATAGATTATTTTGCTAGTTTTTATTGAAATGAGGAAATCGTGAAGTCCTCAAGACGTAACAGCTGCATACAATCGCTCCGCAACAATGGAAATTTCTATAAATGCATTCAAGAAGATTGGTCTTTATCCATTGAATAGGCACATTTTTCGAGATTATCATTTTCCTGTTCGATATGAAGATCCACTAGTATCATCTGCAGACTCAACTCTTAGCGTGCTTAATGAATCAATGCCTGGACCAAGCAATATAATATCACCATTCGATATTAAACCTATACCTATTTTGCAATCTACAAGTTCAAATCGTGCAGGTTCAGCTTGTGTTTTAACATCTTCACCTTATCGTGACAAAATAAAAAAAATGGTGCAAATAAGTAGCAAGCATGAAATGAAAGCAAAAAATAAAAAAGGAAAGGAAAACAAACCTGCTGCAAGAAGAAAGCTATTCTCTAAGAAGAAAAAAAATCAAAGAAATGATGAAAACAGCACTGACAATGATAATGTTCTACTAGATGAGATATCAAGTGAGGATGAAGAAAATACATTATGTCTATTTTGCGAAGGCAAAAAATGACAATCATGGAGAAACATGGATACAATGTATGTCATCGATGGGCACATGAACATTGTGGTTCAACAAATGCAATATTTATTTGTCCTACGTGCTGTCGCTTACGATTAAAAAATAACAAATGAGCATTATTTTTTTCTTTGAGATAACGTTGTTTACTTTTTTATATTTTACATGCTGTTTTAGTTTAAAAGTACAAGAAAAGTATAAAGAAATAATAATTATTTTCTTTTTTAAACGTTTTTCATTTTTTATATTTTATATGCTATTTTAAATTAAAAATAAAAAGTTTTTTTTATTTTGATTTATAATTTTTTATTTTATATAAACTGTCGTTTAAGATATAAAAATAAAAAGAGATAGACGGTTTTATTATAAATTTCTTGTCAGTTTACATTTACAATGTTCTTTATTTTGTTATAAATATTATAACAAATAAAATTTATAATAAATAAAATTTCATTGAATAAAATTTTTTTATATTTTAAATTTATTCTTATGTGTAGCTTTTGTTTTTTGTAAACTATCATTTTAGATTATTAAAGTAATAAAGTGCAAATTTATTTATATGAACGATTGAAAAACAATTAAAAGTAGTCGTAGTAGTTGTCTTTACTGTACAATGGTAGCACATAGAAAATAAAATAACATTATTATGGACAATAAAATTAAATCCTGAATTATTAAATCATGTAAAATATTATGTAAAATAAACATTATTTTATTACCTAAAAATAATTAATGTTTAAAATACGTTTTTGTTCTTTTTATAAATAACAAAGAATATTTTTGATGTTTATTTTAATAATTTAACGATTTAGGATTTTATTTTATTGTCCATGTTTATAATGTAATTTTATTTATGTGCTACATTGTACAGTAAACGTATGATTTTTAACAGTTTCGATTTCAATTTACATAAAAAAATAAATATGCACTTCATTTTTTATATTATTTATTATTATTCCTCAAATTTGACTAACATTCCATATTATATCCCTTTTTTTTACCTCTCTTATTTTCTCACTTTTTACTTTTTTGTAAATACTGAAGTTGGACTTAAATTTCAGAGACTTTCATTTATTGGATGTTATAGCTAACATGTTGCTTAAAAGTTCTACGTTTATTATTAGAAGCCTTAATATGCATTTGTATCGGAGTAATATTAATTCAAAAATTGATATTCGCTGCCTTTACGCTACTCGTTCATGAAGGCGATGTATCATGTAACTTGCGAATCTACGCTCCATACTCTGTAATCGCTTGAGTGCACTGACCTTAGATTCGCCGAGAACGCTAGGATCCTCGCTGAATGGCAACGATACCTCGAATCTTCCATCAACAGTTCGCTTGTGTTCATTCTGAAAGATTTCTTCGCACCTCGATTCTTCCTTGGACAACAATTTCGTACGTGGCATGTCCTCGATATGCCAGAACCTTTCGATTTGTGATTGAAGTTCCTCATTTCGAAACTAGCCCACAAATAGTAAGATTATTGTGAGGTCGTGAGCTCCGTGATCCTCCGAATTGTATCAGTTGTAGTACTGGTTGTTTGGTTCTCAGTTATATTCGATCTGCTTCTAAGATGTCCCAAAAGACTGTGGCTCCTAGCAATAGATCAATGGTTTGCGGTATGGAATGTTGAATCTGCTAATTCAATGTTGAGTGGTATGCTCAAAGATTTGATGTGAATGGGTTTAGTGGGAATGGTGTGGGTGATTTGGTTAACCACCAGGAAATTAACATTTGTCTCGAACGTTGTAGTCGTGGACGCTATCACTGTATGCACTGTCTCTGTAATAGGTATTTCAGTACCGTTAAGACATGAAATTGTGCGTTTAGCTGTCTTCAGTTTTAGCCCTAATCGTTGGTAAGTCGCTTTGGTAATGAAATTCGACTGTGAGTCGTTGTCTAACAGAACACGCGCTTTGTGAAATTTACCCAAATTGTCCCGAATGTAAACAATTGCGGTAGATAGAAGAACTTCGGAAGACTTGTCGAAACCTACCGCTTTCATTAAGACAGAAGCGGTAGCCGGCTTCTCGCACGCTTGAGTGATCGTGTCATTTACGGTTGTGGGTGTTGGGCTGAGTTGAATCTTGGTTAAGGTTATTCGATTGTTTGTTCATATGAAGTGACGTGTGGTGTTTCCTTTAGTAGTGCTTGCATGTGCGAGAAGTGCATTTCTACATTATGTGGTTCGGACTTAAGCAATTGCAACAAAGATTCAGTCGATTTGTCTCGTTACGTCATGACTCTACTAATAAATCCTTGAAGATTTTACAAAGATGAATTCGATGCGTCTGCTTACAAAGAACGCACGCGTCGGCCTCATTCGTAGCTACATGCGCGAGAATTGCATTTTTATTTGCATTCGTGACTCGATTTCTGTGTTGAACTCTTTGTAGAGAGAATTTTCGTCGGATAAAGAGCTTCAAGAAACTCGCAACGCATATTGAGAAATTCAAACAGTTGTTTCGTTATAGATGCCTTTTCTTTAACTACTTTCAGCTCCCATTCTTGTTTCGTAGTCGTATCTAATTTGTTGAAAATTAGATAAATCATGAGCACATCCCATTTATTGGTGGGTTTTTTTAATTGTTCCAATACGCGTAAATTTTTTTGGAAGTTGTCCACCTAAACGGTTAAACGCGTATTCGAAAAACGTTTAGTTAATAATTCTAGAGCGATAACAATAGCGATAATCCTCGTTAGTAGTCGGTAACGCGTGAATAACTTGAGCGGCCGTGCCCGACAACGAAGATTGTAAGTGGAACTTTTGAACAGCGTCTAGGTTAGGGTTATCGTGAACTAGTGCTTTAAACGTGTCGTAGAATTGTTGCCACTGTTCACTAATTTCTTGTCTGGGATTTTCCTCAACTCTAGATGTAGAGTGTCGACGGATATGGGCAGAGAATGTGTGATTTTAACCTCCTTGACCCTCAGTCGTTGTAAATAGCTTGCCGAAAAGGGTTAGCACTTTTGTCAAGCGCGCAGTTCTTTCCTTTTTTTCCAAGAAGCCGTGAGCTTCCAGTAACTTCGATGTCGAATAACTTGAGCTCGCTCAGTTTGTCACGGCAGTATCCGTGCTCGAAGGATCAACTTGTGGGAACTTGACGAAGTTACCCGTT
Source organism: Cephalotes varians (assembly GCA_037157785.1). NCBI lineage: Eukaryota > Metazoa > Arthropoda > Insecta > Hymenoptera > Formicidae > Cephalotes > Cephalotes varians. The sequence continues at coordinate 136,814 of JANQDE010000240.1, read as the reverse complement.
TTATTTTGACTGAATTAGAACTCAAATTATGACAATTTATTAACGATGCTAATGATGAGTCCCTTGCTGTGTCGCACGCACTCTCAGACTCACTACAGAGGACTGTGCCCCTCTCTACCAGAAAGAGCACACTAGCGCTTAGCCGGTAAACCGGTAACAATACGCATTCTTCGAGTGACCGACACAGAAAAGGAGAATATAACTCCGTGGAAATCGTACAACGACAAAAAACGACAATACGAACGGCAATGTTATTTAACAAATTATAAAAATTATAAAAATGCAAAAAATTTGTAAATATACACGAAACGCAAAATGTATAATGTAAAATATGTGTAAAACGTAAAATATGCATAGTTTGCATGAAATGCAAACTATAAAATACGTGAAATGCAAAACGTAAAATTAAAAAATACGTGTATAATGTAAAATACATGAAACGTAAAATATAAAAATACAAAACATGTGTAAAATACGAAGTACGTAAAACGCAAATTATTATAAGGGTATTCGCCAATGTTCTCATGTCTCGGTCGAATCAGGCACGATATATCGCTTGTTGTCATATGGACTCAGAGCGATCTTCGTCCCGGACACTGTATATACACTGTATATACCTCATGTAATTCTTATACACGATTGCTTTCGTGTCATTTCAATTTCATCAAACAAACACCATGTAACAAACGCGTGTAATCGTCAAACGTTATAGTTGGCGCTACAACTTACTCTTGACACCTTTGACTTTTTTCGTGTCCTTCTTACTGTCGACGCGTGAAGCGTACATCTTTGCTCTGAGTCCGACGAATTCGGTCATTATCGCGACGAAATCGATACTCGCATAATGAGTCGTCATACGAGCAGTGTACGCAATATGCTAAGCTAAAAACCTGATAATGTTGATATTTGTGATTGGACGTTTCCTCCGTTTCCGTCTTTTCAAGAGAACAAACAAAATAAACAAAATAAATTCACGTAATTCTTCCTAAGACATGTGATCGTTGTATACATATTCAGATTGGTACCAGCCTGTTTGAACAGAATCAGATTTGCATTGTCATGTATTAGATGCTTCGATATCTTTGCGCATATCTGACAGAGATAGAAGCAGTCGACGTCTGCATGTCGATCCATTGCAAAGTATTCTCTTATATTTATTTCGTATGTTCATGCTACGTCAAAAATAAAAGTGGAATTTGAAAGAACGTCAATCGGCGGAACGACGTTGCTATTGTAGAAAATAAAATAACCAATTTCTTCTACTGGAGCTAATGAATTCTCCAGTATAGATACTTTGATTGTTTTTTCAGCGATTTCGAATATATGTATATATTCCCGAAGTACGTCGTGCAGATTTCCAGCAAACTTATTAACACATCTTGCCGCAGTTTGACCGCAGATACTATGTATAGAAATCGGTAGCATGTTTCCATGCTTGCATATCTTTTTCCAGATATTAACTGTATCTTGTCATTGAAATTTATCACTTTAATCGTCTACGACTGTCGCATGAATCACTTGTTTTCTCCCCTCTATAAAATATTGAAAAAAATAATATCGAGAGTTAATTTTGAGAATTATTTACAGAGCAAAACAGCTCAGTAGTAAAAACGTTTCTTATGATTGTGATATACACAGTTTAACTATCGAACAGTTAAAATATGTACCAAAGTGATTCTGTTGAGAGTTTCACAATTGCCTCGATCAATTGTGGGACAGATTATCAGAACATATAAAAACTGATTCGAAGGCTCAATAGTACTGTCGGTATCTAAAACATTATAATTTACTGCATCATCAATCGCATATCGACGGACTGACGTCATTGCTAAAGAATTGTTGGTGAATGTTGGTGAAGCGTACAGGCTATGCCTGGTACAGGTTTGTTAAATCGTGCGATAAATGTGCTTCTTTTCGAATTGCATATCCTCGGCTATTAGTTTTGCTAGGTCTAGGAACGCATTTAGAAAAGCGATTGACCAGAAACAATCGAGACATTAATCCGTTAGACGCGGCGTGTTGCGAACATAACATATCTATTCACATAATAACGATCTCGCGAAAAGATACGTGGCCGTGAATATACTCGCCATGAAAGCGCGGAAACGCATTATCGCGAGATTCGACTCGGGGAGAGATTTGCTGCTACAGTCGTTTGGGCGGCTAAAACGAAAATCGGTATGAGTTTGAAGATAAAGAGGAAACGAGTATACAAATACTTCTGGTAGCGAAACGTGACAGTATCCTGTCATTGTTGGGAGTTCTTGACTCAAATGGAGCGGAGTGACAGAAATCGCCATGAACGATAATAAAGCGGCACAGCATCAACTGGAAGAACTAAAACGTAATTGCATGGAAGGCCACGGAGTTTATCTCCGTACAAGTACGGATGAGGAATCTTGACAAAAAAAAAAAAAAAACGTCAAATCCTAAACATCAGATCCTAAAAATAACAAAGGGCATAATTACTATGGCGGGATCGGATGCTTGCCCTAGCGGTCGTAGGTGAGGAGCACCCTGCGTGTTCACAGGCAGTAGTGGAGTAGACGTGTTTTGTTGCACTAGATTTATTGCTCTAAGTACAATGAAAATATATACAATAGCGGTGTATCTGAATATTTACAGAATCGGTTATATGCACCGTTTGTGTGTATTGCGTATATACAATGAGTGTGTGTGTTATATATGTACAGTGTGTATTATGTGTTATATATGTACAGTGTGTGCGTATATGTACAGTGTGTATTATGTGGGCCCTGAGAAGGGCCGGTGTTGATGTTCGCGGCTAGCGTCGCTCTCGCCAGGTGATCGTGGGCTGCGTCTTAGTGTGCCGCACTGGTCCCCAGCGGTCTGTCCTGGACTTGGTCTTCGTAGGCGTCCTCGGGCGCTCGTCCGTTCTCGACGTCTGAGTCGCGCTGTCGCTCTGTCTCGGCTCCTCCACCTGTGTGCTCGTAGAACGGGTCGCTGGAGTTTCCGTCCTCGCCGGTTGAGTCTGGGTCGACTTCTCGCTGGTGCCCGGTCGTGCCTGCACACCTCGGTGGACCCTCGCTGGTGTCCTCGGCGGTGTCCTTGCCAGTGGTGACAGCGGCGCTGGTGGTCTCCACAAGGGGGAGGTGCGCCTCCGCACTCGGATGTCCCACACGGCCAAGAATTCCCTGGGCGGACGAGTGAGCCTTGGCGGCGACAGTTGGATCCGAGTAAGCTTCCACTCTGCCGTCGTGCCGGTTGGTCGTCTCAGCGTACAGGGCCAGAAAGTCCTCGTAGGCTGCAGATCCGTATAATCTCAAAAATAGCGACGTTCTGCCGAATCTGATCAGAAGTGCCCGCTGGTTGAAAACCGCGTCCTTTTATACAAGTCCTCGTCGATTCTTTCTTCCGAGAAAAATGACTGTGCGARCCCTCTWTTGTTTACACCATCACAAATTGTTCTTCTCTWMAGCACTCRCGAGAAAAACAATCGCGCAGGGTGCTCTCGCGAAATACTGCGCGCCTTCGTATTGTTTATTTGATTTTTATTATTCGGCTGCCTATGGGCAGGCGCCTAGTTATTGTGCGCGGTCAAGACGACCGCCACAATTACCATTGCAACAACTGGCAAATCATATGTGTATTCCGTATTTCCGAAGTGTTTTCATACATACTATTTTACCAAATTTTTTAAGGGGTGTGGCGGTCTGATGATTGTGATATAACCGCACACGATTATCGGGCACCTGCCCATATGCAACCTCGCAAACAGCGAGAGTACAGTAACGCGTACACAGGCGCACGATGCTTCTCGATAGCACCACTCTCAGCAGCTTTTCTTGCGAGCGCCTCGATGGGTGATTATTCGGGCGCCGCAATTTCGCGTATTCAAAGAACGACGACAAGTATTATAAGAGCCCGCAGCCAGAGATCATCAGGGACTACGAATCCAGCAGTGGAAGGAAGCGAAAGCAACTGAATCTCGACTGTGCGTACCCAAGCCAAGCTGCCGCCGTTCAGGACTGTTGAAATAGCAATTCAATATCTTTTCCATGTTTGAATTTACCGCCATATTCTAGTTGTATTCACATATAAGTCGATGTTCATTTTTTATTATTGTTCATTGACTCGTGCATTAAAATTGTCGATTCTCTGTTATGTAATTTGAGATTAATAAACTCACAGATTAATTCATATTAGAGAATAGATTATTTCACACGGAAACAATACAAATATCATCAAGGACGACGAAGCCGGATTCTCCGCTACCGGACAGCCCGATATCACCAGCAGTTGCTACTAAGTGGAGGCTTATCCCTCTTCAGCTATCTCCACTCTAATTGCTCCTAGCGAGGTGGGACATCCGAGTGAGGAGGCCTCACTTCTTTCTTTTGGATGCCATCTGCACTCCTCTCGCCTATCGGCGCGACTCCTAGACGACTGGCTCGGATCCACTCAATGATGCGAAGTCGGATAAGTTGGACGCGTATGCGCGACGAAAAAGTGAGGATTTCAGTAACGTACACGCGAATATATACATGTAACTGTGACTGTGGATACTACGGATAACCGTTAATAGTAAATTTTTTAATAGTTAAACAAATAAGACTCCCACTAGCCTGAATTTCTTAATTTTTTAAACAAACAAGTTGTTTAAATCTGTTTCTTCTTATACATATTTTATATTACATTTATATTTTTTAAATTCCGGAAATATATATTTATGTGAACCTGTATATATAGAATCTAGTAATGGCACTCCATTTTATTTATCCTACACACTACCTTGACATCGAAATTGTCGCGCATGCGCGTCCAACTTATCCGACTTTGCATCACTGGATCCACTGAGGAGTCCAGTGTAAGCCAAGTACCATGTCGCAGGCGACACAATCGGAAAGCGAGTGGGAAACCCGCAGTGAGGACGAGGCCAGGCAGAGATATTCGCTCCACTGGTATTCAAGTGGAGGCGCCAATCTTCAGCGAACGAGCTACACAGACGGTGAGCCAAACCGAGCGATCGTACATTCCACCGAGCACCCTTCCAAGGCTACGCCGCTGACTACACATTAAGTGGAGAGAGAGCTAGCTTGAACCGCAAGCGAAGACATCGGCCCTTTTCATGGTCCTACACACACACAGGAAGATCACACACAGAAAGACTACACACAAAGAACTACACTTACACAAATATCTTGTTTTACAATATTACACACCTTAAATTAGATATCATATTGTACATATTGTAAATAGAGAACTTGTAAATATAAAGACATTTTTATAAGAAAAAAGTTGTTTACTCTGTTGACGAACACGATAAGGCGCCCCTTCCTCATCCTTGAAAAGGCGAGCGCACTACAAGGGAAGTATATAAAAACGAGAACGATATCGTAAATTTGGATAATGCTAAAGAACTAGTACTCATTGGGTAGCGTAAGGATGCGAAGAGGAAAAATTGTGCTGTATATTTCGAGAGTTTTGATAAGCTTCAATTGCCGAGAAAATTTGTGATAGACAACAACGTGACAATTCGCACAATCGCAAATCGATTGACATGTCTCATCAACGTTACAATCAATAAAACGTTACAATCAACTGTATCTGCAGTTTTTACGGATCAAAGATGTTTAAACAGTATTTTTTAGATATGTCATTGACATTTATGATAACAGGTAAGAGTAGCATCGCGATAAGTTACTCTCCGTACAGCCGTAGATTTGAGTAATGATGATTGAGATCTTAGTCTGACAGACTTTGAAACTTATTATATCTAATGTAAATTTGTCAAATAACATATTTTACTATGACCAAAGCGATAAGGAAATTGTTATTCCCGAAAGATTGTATGAACTGCGTGAACATAGAAAAATATTTGAAACGCGCAATTTTATAATCATACTTCAATGATATTGCAAGAAAGAAATTGTCTTGAGACGAGGAGAGTATAATAAATACATGATGATTTGTGCCAATAACAATGTGATGAAGAGTGAGTGCGTTTATCGTATAAATTTCGCCAAATTCAATAACATTGGATCATTGTAAGGATTTTCATCAAATCGTATATTGGAACGACAACAGGCACAAATCAGATGTACCGATAAATATCATCAAATATCATCAACACAAATATCATTCGCAAATGATCACGTCACGTGGGTGCGTACAGACAAATGCGTGCATACGATACATGAGTTTTCACTGAGCGTACCGCCAAGATATAAGATATCCGAAACGTCAGCACAGTCCATTTATCTTTTGATTATCGCACGAAGTATTAGTGGACGCATTGTCGATCAAGACAGTCAACTGATTGATTTTCATTGAGAGGAGAGCATTATTAGATTACACGTACGGATTGCGTGCGATACATGACAGCAATAACGTGAGATGCTTGTGTTAAATGAGCAGGTGAAACAAATGAGGAACACAATTTTTAAAGAAACGACAATCAAAAATATCTAATTGCTCAGTAAAAAGAAACTCACTGCGTCGAACGTTGAATTTTTGAAATCATTGAGATTCACCGTACTAAATATCTGAGATGATTGATTTGATGGTTAAACATTACCGATCTTTGACGCATCATTAAGATAAAGAGAAAGAAGTCACATGTACAATATATGATATTTGGACATAGTGATGAAATAAGGATATTCATCAACAAGATTTATGCACGTTATACCGTGTGAGTTGTGAAGTTTTCTTGTCGAAGGAAGAGTGACAAAAAAAAAAGAATGAAAATACGCCAATGCTTGGAGGTAATTGCGTGGCGTTCATGTTTGATGAAATTTGATACAACTCAACGGTGTAGAGATTGATCGTAATAGAAACGTTGGTAACCAGTATTAGTATAAAGAACTATGCATTATTATCAAATGACTTCTTTGTGATTATGCTGAATTCTGGATTTATCCCGCGTGAATTTAATGCGTAAAAACTATTGACATCTAACTAAACTTTAATTGTTGCCACTCAACATGTTATTTAGTTTTTGCGAGTATTACAGAGGTATGATAATTAATGCTTACAAATATGCTCACACAAATTGATTTTGATACAAACGCGCAATAATAATTGCTTTTATGGAAGATCCGGCGATGAAGCCGGAACTTGAATTATTCAAAATACAGTGGCGAATGTTATGTTGAACAAAGTCAATAAATCCTTGCTGCGGACCTTAGAAAGTGGGCGATATCTGAATATGAGTTTCCGTTTATAGGATTTGTACGAGTATCCTCTGTTACAAAGCATATCGATGAAACATATCTTGGCTGTCAAAACTGCAATTCAACTAGAAAAAAACATATGTTATCTTTGCTTTGCAGATAGAAGAAAAAAAATATCATGACTGCAACTAAAATTTTTTCGATAATGTAAGTTAATCAACGTAAAACTTTATGTAAATTCTGAATTTTGTCCGTATAATGATCTGAATCTTGAACTCTTTAACAAATGTAGAATCACTATCTTGCATGACATATTTATACGTTTCCGAACATCTTACTATTAAGCTAACTTATCAACTCGCAAAATGTTATATAGCATTAACGGTATTTTTTAAATGGTTATACTTTAGCAATCATTGACTACTCGCGACAAAATGACTTCATCAAAAATAACACTGTAAATGTGCGATTAAAATTTGAATTCAAAGAGAACTCATTTTACACAATTGCGTGATTGAATACAGCCCATTGTCCAGCACATTGCGCAAAATCACGTAAATTATGACATCGGCAAATAGCCCCTCTTTCTCAATATAAAAATCGAAATATTTTACGATAAGCATAATCTCGAAGAATTGTTTGTTGTGGTCGTGCCAATATTTGTGGATCTGCAAGGATTCATCGTTGGGAGAAGATTTATCGTGAAGAAAATGGCTAAGAAAGGATTGCTCGTTCTTTTATATTATACTTTGCATGCCCTGTGCCATCTCTGTGAAATCTCCTTACAAAATTCGAAAAACCTTGCGCTGGTGGATTGCGAATCATTATGAATTGCAATGGGAAGACGGAATGGTTCCGCTTGTATAGTACGACGTAAAGGGAGCGTCCCGTTTGCCCACGTTGCGATTGACCACAGCCACTCACAGCAGCCGGTGCCTAGAGGCTTTCCACTGATCAAGCGTTGTGAATGGGCTGGTGGGTAATCGCAATATGGCCAAACGGGCGCTACTTTGACGTAAATGCCATTATAATGATTGTAGTTGGTACGAAGAAGATGACGTCGAAAACAAGGGTCTCGTATATGTTAAGAGATATCAAAAATGAAAATAATTGACGGACATGTTTAAAAGAGACGCGAAGGATGATGTAGTCATCAAGACGCCGATTACGAAGATGTAGAATCTTTAAAAAAATCTAAATCATGTTAAAACTTGTGCATTATAAAATGTATTTAAATGTATTTAACTGATTGTCATAACGCCAGAAAGAACTGCAAGATTTAAAAAAATAAAATATGAGAATATTAGTCAAATAAAAGGGGGCGAGCAGGATGCAACGTATAAGAAATACAGCATCATACCTTAGCATCTCTTGACACAGTTCGTCTCCTGTGGTATTATAGCAGCCCGCAATTTTTATTTGATTTTAGTTACGTTATAAAACTCATATATAAAACCATCCCTTCTTTTAATTTTGACAAAAAATCGAAATACAACAAAAATTATAAAATCGTGGAAGGGCTAATGAGAGCTATAACACGCTGTTGACGGTGCGCAGTAACTAATAAGATTTATTCAGTATAATTACAAACGTTTTGGCTTACCTTTAAGCCATCCTCAGTGTGCACGTTCAACGTTCAAATCGGTTCCGTTAACAATGTCAAGTATCCAAACACATCCAGATGTCAAACGGCGAAACGCGCAGCGCGCGCAATGTGCGCACGGGACGCGCAGCGCGCGCAATGCGCGCACGAAACGCGCAACGCGGCAATTTTGTATTACATATCTTGCAAAAACTGTGATTTGTTATATATTGTAATTAAATTTTGTTTAAAATTTCTATGTATGGCTGTTGTAAAAGTTCA
>JANQDE010000240.1:113671-126858 GCA_037157785.1 Cephalotes varians | reverse complement strand
TGCGCGTTTCGTGCGCGCATTGCGCGCGCTGCGCGTCCCGTGCGCACATTGCGCGCGTTGCGCGTTCCGCCGTTTGACATCTGGATGTGTTTGGATACTTGATATTGTTAACGGAACCGATTTGAACGTTGAACGTGCACACTGAGGATRGCTTAAAGGTAAGCCGAAACGYTTGTAATTATAYTGARTAAATCTTATTAGTTACTGCGCACCGTCAACAGCGTGTTATAGCTCTCATTAGTCCTTCCACGATTTTATAATTTTCGAAATACAACAATTTCAAATTTCAACATTAAAATGACGATAACTGAAAAATAACGAATTTCTTAACGTACCATCTTGCCTGTATATCTTGCGCGCATATCGAACCACATCTTGCGTGCATATATTTTTATTATTTTCTTCCTTTCCCTGTTTGTTAAGACTTGCTCAATAGTAGAATGACAGCGGCTCAATAGTGATTCGATAGCAATACAATACTTGTATAACTACTCGATAGAGGTTTGATTGTAGTTCAATAGCAGTCGAAAGTGATTCAATAGTAATTCGATAGAGCTTCGATTGTGAATCGATTGCAGTTCAATAGCAATTGAAAATCTGATAATTGATAGAGGTTCGATAGTGATATTAATGATATTAGTCACTTTGTGAAAATACGAGCATGGGAACAAATAGATACTATTGTTCGTCGATAAAAGCATTAGCTTCAGCAGAGAGAACTTGGATTTTTCTAAAACACTACTTTCTCATATGATAATGTACTTTTTCACATTAATATAGGATTTATAGTAAGCTTGATGGTGATCTGCATCAAAACTAAAACTCGAAAATAGATATTCATAAAAATAAGTAAATTTCACATTTCAAAATAAGACGCATGGGAATATATACACGCTATTGTTCATCAATGCATTATCTTCACAACAGCCGTATTTCTCTCTCAACGCTTGACTAACTTGAAAAAAAGCAAAAAAATAAATAGATTATTATAGATTATTATAGATAAAAAAATAAATAGATAGATTATTGTTTATCGATGAGGAACTATTTTTTAAGTGAAACTAAGGCACCATGTCCTAAAAAAATATCTTTTTTACATTAAGATAGCTAAACAGATCTCATATATTTGATTGCAGCTAATATAATCTGAACGTTAATGTTAAGTATGCATCTCTACTAAATTTTAACTGCTATGATCTTTCTTCGTACTGTCAGTATATTCGCTGTAACAGTACTCTACGGTAATTGACGCGCATCGATGGCTAGTGCTCAAAATACAATTGAAATTACATATTCCTGTGAGGATGTAAGTGTTTTGTGCAGTGTTCAGCATACCATTTCTTATACAGTATTTTGTAACCAATGATTTTTTAAATAATTTTTTATTTTTCCAGTGTGACTGAATCGATGATATCGAAGAGAGGCTGTTTCGAAGCGCATCATGTTCTCCCCCAAGTAAGTATTATGTCTTATATGTACAATTATATATATTATTATTATAAAATTTTTTATTATAAAATGTTGCGCTCACGCTTAGAAAATGTTGCGCTACACTCGCGCCGACATTCAATTTACTCGCATTCTGGCGGCACTCCGAAATAATCTCTCGGCTAAGGAAATTCAAGCTTTAATCATAACTCAGAAAGGCTAGAATTCGATTCGTAAACAAATATCTTGACAACTTCATCGCCGCCAAACAATCATTCGTAATCAGGACAGTGCTCCTCTTCTTCTCGGGCATATTCATTTAATATCCAGCAAATAAACAATACTTCGAGTGGCGTCGATGCGACACTTGTGATTTTCCCTTCTTCAGATTGTCGTCTCGACAATCAATTAAGGAGAAAGAGAGGCTTTCCTAAGCAAATTCGGTCTTCCGACGTGTCTGGGACTTAAACGTTTTCCTTACTTCTGCTTGAGCTGCTGTCGCGGAAAACTGAGCCGCGCGTTCCCATTTATCATACCAGCTTTTTCTCATCTTCTTCTCACTCCTAATTGTGTTCTTGTTACTTGAAGATAATTTCTGCGAAAATCGAGATTTCTTTTCGCTTTCCTTCGAAGAGGATGTACTTTTCTGTAAATCTTTGGAGCGGGAGTACTACTGTGGACTCGACGTCTTAGAGACTCCCCAATCTCTGCTTCGGCATTTGCCCTCCATCTCATGAGAAAAAACCGTGGACGAGGCAGTCTTTAAAAGAATACAAACTCATATCCCTTTTGCTTAATGTCCAGAAGCTTTTTTCATTTCAGAAGTGTCTTCTTCGCCACCTTTCATAATAAAACTTGATAGTAAAATTTAAAAAAGTCAGGTATGAAATAAAAAAAGTATCTTTCCTTCTCTCATTCTATTTTAGAAATAGATTTTTAAATTAATCGCAATCCTCGGACTCTCAATGCAATTCACTCTCAATTCCTACAAAAGAATTACCTCTCATGAAAAGTTATTAACCTATCCAAATGAACGATTTTATTCTTATTCCTGCTAAACCTTCATATACAATAAACAACATCGTTTATCCTCTTAATTACTTTGTCAGTCCCAATTACTATAGAACTTAGGAGCTCTAATCTATTTTCTATGAGGATTAAACAATCAACTTTTTCAAAACACAATTGCCTATCTTTACGATCATAGAGTCTTAGTACTCTTCATTTCGTTCTTTTATTATGTGGGCCAGATTCATCTTTTCTTTCAAATTATAAATTAACTTCTATTAAAAAGAGCAGGGACAGGAGGCTGGCCACGAAGAAGATCCAGAAATAACTCTTATCCTAGACATAATTCGGAAAGAATAAAGTAGTTTTATGTTTTGAAAATCTTTGCCAGTAATCCTAAAGGAATTCAATGATCTCAATCCTTTTGATTTTTAGAAACAAATTTTGCTAAATAATTTAATAGCGTTTGCTGCCGTTCTATCTGCCATTGGATTGAAGGAGTAATTCTTGATCCATAACAATTAAATTAATTCTCAGAACATTCGAGACTCGAAATTTCTCCCTTGATGTATACACTGGAACACCAAATCTGGAAATTACTTGATTCACGGAAACTCCTATAATTTTGATAGTTTTGGTCCTAACATTACTCGGCGGAAAAGCCTCCACTCACTTAGTGAAATAACAATCACTAATAAGTATTTATTTCTGGAAGAGGAGATTGATAATGGACTCAAAATATTCATTTGTACTCTTTCGAAAAATTAAAAATTTGGAGAGAAGATTTTACCCAATGAGCCCTTCTTTGCAACACAAATCCCACAACTTTTACATCAATGTTCAACATCTTGTTTACAAGTGGCCTAATAAAAATGTTTACGAATTTTTTTCATTGTTTTATTGACATTAAAATATCCGCTCGAAGGAAATCGGAATCTCGAAGAAAAAAGGAATCATGAGTTTTCTCCAAAATTTGCCAATTCGTACTATTTCCCGTGGCACTACTGTTTGAAAAAGAATTGAATGCAAATTAGGGGATTCCTATTTCCTACATAAAATTTTCTACACAAATTCCTTCTTTGATCAAAAGCGTATTTCACTGAAACCAATAGTTTTTCGTGATAAAATCCCTTTAGACTAGCTTTTGATGAAGAAGTCTGTCGACTTCCTCGATAAATTTCTATGATTGAAAGTTTTATCTAGCTGAGCTTTCTTGCTCTATAGATTCCATGTACATATTATATCGATTTATAGATTCAGTTTTCTCAAAATAATCCTATACATTTTTTTTACAAATTTTCTGTCGAGTTTCTACCTTACTACAGTAGCTACAAAACAAGGCACAAGAATGTCTAAACAACGCGTCAGTGTTACATTCTACTCGAACGATGCTTTATTTCAAAATTATATTACTGCAAATGTTCCAACCAGCGTGCCCTCTAAAGCCTTAAAGGATATTATTAGCCAATGCAAAGAAATATCCTCATGAAACTTTCGTCCATATAAATAATGATGAAACGGTTTTAATGATTCGACAGCTAATAGTTTTTGTCAAGCCACATAATAATTTCTTTCAATTCTGTTAAAAACTCGACTGTAATATACCAATATCCTCTGCTTTCTGTCTTGAACTTGAGAAAAAATTAATTTAAACATGATTAGAGACATCCGTGAATGAATTTCTCACTTTCCGTCGGGTAAGACAAAATAAAAGAAGATAGATTCCCCTTAGTCAGCCCTTTAGGTCTTTTAAAAGCCTCCTGATATTGCTTGTCTCAAATAAATTTTCCTTCATTTTTAATTAAGGAAAACAAGAGTTTTGCAATAATAGAAATCTCCTTCACACATTTATAATAAGAACAAAATCCCAAGAAGTGAACTTGCTTTTTACAACAAAGAATAAGCCAATTTCGAACGGCTTCTATCTTTTCGGAGTCCATAGAAATTCCATTCTCAGAAACTACGTGACCTAGTTATTTCACTGCCCTTCAAAAAAAAATACATTTTTTAGGATTTAGTTTCAAATTCGCCTTTCAAAATAAAAGAAATACTTTTTTCAAATTAACCATCATTTCCTTGAAAGTTTGATAAATGATCATTTTTGTCATCCAGATAAATCATACAGATTTTGTTCAAATTTGGATAGAGAATCTTCTCTATCAATCGTTTGAAAGTGGACAAGGAACATTGCATAAGCCAAACATTAGAAAAATATTAAGGGCAGGTTCCCGTTCTAAGGCCCAAAAAATGCCTAAATTTCAGGAATTTTTTTTCGATACAAAATAAAGTATTCTGCAATAACTTTTTTGTAGGTTTTATTTGTATATAAAAGAAGTAATWTACTGAATTTTTTCATAAAAAAATATTTCAAAATGGCGGCTCCAGCTCYCGCCAAAGAAGCCGCTCCCGGCGCGAAGTGACCCGCGCGGTACCTTCTACAGCCTCCGCATGTGATCTGAAATCAAAAAACAAAAAAATTTCATAAAATACATTAAATTTGTGGGGCCCTATCGGTTTCCGATTTTTAAAAAAGCCTTTAAAACAAAATGGCGGCCATTTAAACAAATACTCATTTTTTCGTGCTTTTTTTTGCGCTTTAACGTTAACAAAAAAATATTTATAATAATTTTTTCGAAAAAAACGCTCCGTCAGGGCCCCCCAAATTTAATTAGCTTTAATTTGAGCGGTGAAACGTTGAAATCGGTGCATTCCTCGAAGCTCTAGAGCGTACCGCGCGTCGAAAAACGTTGTTTCGAGAAAAACGCGTTTAATGTTTTATGTAGTAAAAAATCGTAATCTAAGTTAGTTTTTGACGACTTACGTCTAATCGGCTATTCCAGCACCATACCCTTCTTCTTCTTTGAAGATCATGTTGTGTCATCTACCTATCGTAGACTCACCCATCAGGTATAGAAAAAGGTCTCCTCTCTCAACCGCGTCGAGAGCGCGTTCGGCGAGTTCGGAGCGCTTTCAGATTGCTCCGCCCGATCCCGTATATCTCGAGAACTACATCATATATCGAAATATCGTTTCTCCCACGTATTCTCGATAACATAAGGATGAAAATTAAGCAAAAAAAAAAAAATTTTTGATTTTTTCATCGATTTTGACGGGAACCTGTCCTTAAGCATTACTGTAAATTGTCACAGATCAGAGCCAACGGAAAAAGCTGTCTTTTTTCTGTCCTGAGGATGGAATTTAATCTGTCAATAATCACTTTTAAGATCCAAGATGGAAAACCAAGAGTTCTTGGATAAACGATCCAAAAGATCATCAATTCTGAAGATTGGATAAGAATCCTTTCCCGTGACAGCATTAAGTTTTCTAAAGTGAAAACACAGAACCTAATCATGCCATTCTTCTTTCTGATCAAAAGCGGAGCAATCCGGAGACTTGTGAGATTCCTCGATAACCCCCTGCTGCTTCATCTCGACTGAAATTTTTTTCTTCCCCATGTATTTGCAACAGAATTCGCCTGAAGAGATTGTTTAATTGAAAAAAAATCCTTAACATTTATAACATATTCTACGACAGTGCAATTCCACAATTATCTTCTCCGTAAAAATGTCTTGGAAATCTTCTATCATCTTAGCAAATTCTACTTTTTGTGAAGTATCCAAAGTCACAGATTTTTTTTCCAGAAAAATTCAAAAAAAAATCTTATTGCTCGTACCACAAATTCGAGAACACAAAAAGTTTTTCCGATTCTCCACTTCCATTTTCTCAAGAACAGAAACAAAGATCTTCCTTAACTTCTAAGAAATTTACTTCCAAAATATAGTTTTCCATTTCCGCAATGTAAACAGGGAAATCTAAAAAGAATTTTCCGACTTTTGACTTAACAATGGCTTTATTTTCAATCGAAACCGTCTCTCTTGTAGGATAGCGTAAAAGGCAATCTTTAACCAGAATAGGTTGTCTATTTCATAGACTTTAATAGATTTAATAGATTATCTTTAAGCACATCGGAGCCCATATCTATCCTAAATAAACAGGAACGGCTATCAATACGGCCTTTGCAACAAAAATTATTTAAATTATTTTAGTTAAATCTTTATTCACTCTTTTAAAAAAATTAACGCAAAATTGCCTTTTTTGCGTGACTTTTTGTCCTAATGTCGAACTCGCCCTACCAAGCTCAATTGATCTGAGTTTCTTTTTTTCCGAAAGAAAAGGGCACTCCGACCGCAAGTGTTCCACATTGCCAGTATTTTATTAGGTCGATGCAAAAGTTCTTTTTTGCAATTTTTATTACAATAAAAATCGATACAATATAAATTAATTGAAATATTTTTCATGATTTCATTTTTCATGGTTTTCCATGACTTTCTCCCATCTTTTCACAATTCGTCCTCTTTTACAGCGTCTGAAACGTTTTTTATCACTGATATCACCGTTTCTAAACAATGTTCTAATGATTATAACATTATACGTCTCACTTTTCATTATACGTCTCACAAATAATTCTGTGTACATCAGCAGCATTTTTCTTTTGATGAAAACAAAAAAAAAGCAGTAACAAATATGCTTTTTATTTGACTCTATTTTTAATCGTATTAAATATATAGTTATGTTGACATTTGGTTTGTCATGCATAAATGTTAATGCAGAAACGCCCAAAACTATAAACGTTTTTGCTTATAAAATCATACTAACGGATGTGTACAGACATCCATCCGCATCAGCAAGAATTTTTGCACCGACTTAATATATTCTTATTTTGCCCAAAATTTCAAAACTCTTTTTTCTGTTCTTTCTTAAACTCCTTTCGAATTTTAGAATCAATTTTTACCTTTCCTTTCTCGTCAGAGAAATTAAATTTAAAATTATTTCTATCTTTTCTCACAAAACTATTTTCCTGAATAATTTTTATTGCGATATTCTTTTCAATTGCTGTTTTCAAGGAGTTTATCCCCTCTAATTCACAAAGTGTGTAACAAAACCGTCCAAAAGCGCCGAGATAAATTAGGCGAAAGCAACTTTGTCTCGCATCTCGGGAGTACACTCGGGATAAACCAGACACGCCAAACGCTCTATTTCTATTCCCAATGATAATTCTTTGCCAAATTTCTATTTCTGGTTTGTAATTAATATGACAGAGCCGAATGTCCAAGTTCGAAACCGAAACGTAACTCTAATTTCGCTTTTGAACACATAACTGACTCCGCGATTTTATTGAAAACTGTCATGCCTTTCCCCGTTCGAATCAGAGTCGCAGTCTTGGCCAAGGGCCTCATAAGGGGATCTTCAGAGATGTTCCTCTCCGATTTGGACGAGTCGTATATATTGTAAGTGGACCCTTCCACTACATCGTAGTGCAATAATAGGACGCACGGCGTTCTCGAGAAAAACGCGTTTAAAATATTCCGTGCGCGTAATGTAACGTTATGTTAGGGCAGTTTGGCAGCTAAGCGGCGTGACTCAGTGGGTAGCCCGACTACTACTCTGCGTATTGCTGGTTCAGATCTCATTTTTTCGAATTTTTTTATATATTTGTACTGTACCATATTGTAAGCGTATTGGCATACATAATTTTTATTTATTTTGTCTAAAAAAAACATTGTTGTGTTGGCCGTGTTTTAAATTATTTAATGTTTTTATTATAAAACTAATTATTTAAATTAAAAAATTATGAAATTTATTGATTTCCAATGCTTTTAAGGTTGTGTAATTTATAGAATCTTATTTACAATAAAAAAATAAATTATTTTAAATAAATATAGACTCATGACCGATATGTGAAAACACATATGTGTTGTTGCAAAGAATATCACCACATGCCTCAGTGGTCGAGAAGGTAAGACGCTCGCCCCGGACAGTCGAGAGGTTCCAGGTTCAATCCCTGGCTGAGGTATTATTTTTCGCAACAAATTCTTTACAATATTCGGGGGGAATAAGAGATTGAAATGCTTAATAGCATCGTTGTTATTAAATTGATTATCAATTAATAGTGTGATTTATTATCCTTGTTCATCTTAAGATTGTGTTTTAAGACCGAAAATTTATTCGGCGCGCAGTTGAACTTGAGATATGTATACAAATTCACATAAGAAATTTTCAGCACGAAGACCTAGCTTTGAGCGTTTGGCGCTTTAGTTAATTAATATTAATAAATTATTTTATATTTTTGCCGTGCTTGTTATTCTTGTCGTGAGTTTTGACCAAGAATGTTCCTTTGATAAGGGTATCTATTATGAAATCATATACACGTTCTATCTGAGAACTTGTTTTCTTTGTGTGAGATTTGTTGTGTGAGACTGGAGATTTGAATTTTAACAGTTTGAAGACAGTCGCATTCGAGCTAGCGTTTGGAGCAGTATAGTGCAGTGAGAAAAATGAGTCACGAGCCAAATACTAGTGCTGAACAAAATATTTCGAGCTCGGAAAAAACTGGAGGTTTTATACAATGTGTTCATTGTAGAAAAATATTATGTTGTACATGTTTTTATGTTGAATATCATCCTAAAATATGTACTCCCTCCGAGGGTGACGCCAAAGACGAATAAAAAATAATATTTATAATAAAATATAATAAAAGATTTAAATTTTCTTGTAATAAATTTAAATTTTTTCTTATTTTCTTATCTTGCGTTGGAAATAATTTCATAATTTTTTAATTTAATTAGTTTTATAATAAAAACATTGATTTTCTAGAAAATAAAAATAAATTATGTATGCCAATACACTTACACAATATAGTACAGTACAAATATAAAAAAAAAATTCGAAAAAAATGAGATTTGAACCAGCAATATCCAGAGTGGTAGTCGRGCCCACTGAGCCACGCCGTTTAGCTGCCAAACTGCCTTAACTTAACGGTACATTGCGCGCACGGAAAACTTTAAACGCGCGTTTTTCTTGAGAACGCTTGAGAGGTGCGTTCTATTATTGCACCATGATGTAGTGGAAAGGTCCACTTACAATATATATATATATATATATATATATATATATATATATATATATAAGACTCGTCCAAGACTCCAAATCGGAGGGGGACATCTTTGAAGATCCCCTTGTCAGTCACAGATCGTGCAATTAAATCAAACTATAACATAAATTCACGGAGAACTCCTCCATCAAAAGTGTCCGGTTTTAATTTGTAACCAAGTTCGCAAATTTTCTGACGAAGAACTATCAGTAGAGAGAATAATGTTATCGAAGGTATACTTAGCTGAAATTCTCTCTCGAATATGTTGGAACTCTTCGTCGCGAGATTGCAAACTCTTACAGCCGCTGTAGAGCACGCTCCTCCCTCATGTGTCTAAGTTCCTCCATCGTTGAATGGAAAAGCATCTCTGAATCCGGAGTCTCGGTGTTCTTCAACAATCGCGTGCACATCTTTTTTGGGCGTATTCATTGAAATCATGGCTTCTCTCTTCCGTTGGACCCGGACGAGCCTCCAAAATGTTGCACTCACGCTCACACACTCGTGTCGAAGTTCAATTTGCTCACGTTCTTACAGCACTCCTGCCTGCAAAATAAACAAACTTTCGGCTAAAGAAATTCAAGCTTTAATCGTAATTTATAACGAATTCGGTTGGACTCACTCAGTGCGTACTGGTTAAAGCAGTTGTACACTGATCTAATCTGAATGTAAAAGTGAAATATCTCATATAATAAAATGTTCACTACATATTTTACCAATTAGCACAATAAAGTATATTAAGGATTTCGCGGTTTAACCGTTTTTATCTTTTTATATCAAATACTTATCTTTATGTCAATTTGTATACAACGGCTTTAATGTGCACCAGTGCGCACTGAGTGCGTCCAACCGAATTCGTTATTAGAAAGGCTACAGAACTCGACTCGATAAACAAATATGTCTCGACAGCTTCATCTTTATCCATAGTCGGACATGACGTTCCTATTCCCGACCTTCTTCTTGGTTTACTCAATATGATCAAGCATTAAATGAACAATACTTCGCATGACACGGACGCGCCACCCGAATAATATTAATATTATTTTAATTTTCAGAATAAATTCCCCCGCACAAGTTCAAATTAAAGATTTCATAATCTATGATCATTGCCGATTCGTAATCTATTAAATGTGATGTGGGACGACACGCTCGAAACTCAGGAGATGAGATATAGGAGATTAGATGCGATATATAAGCCTAATTTTAACATTTTCGACTTGATGGCTATTCGGATTCTACCCATATTAGCCGGAGTATATGCCAGAGGATCGAAATTAATTGTAATAAATATTTTTATCATGTAGTTATAAAATATCTAGTATGGAAAATACATAATAAATAAGATTATTTCTAACTTTTTACATCTTTGACTTTTTTTTTACTATCGAACAATGATATCAGATTATTTTCTTATATTTACTGTTTAATTAATTTTATCTTTTTTTTTTAGCATTATCAATTTGGAGTCAGCAAGCCAACCGCGCAATATCATAAAAAATGTATATATTTTTTAATAAAATTTAAATATCTCATACAAAACATATTAAAGACTCGTCTTATTTTATCTTTCCTTCCTTACCATTTTCTAAAAAATCAGCGGATATTGAACAGCATGTACCACGCTCGCAGTTAAGATTTCTTCTTGTCTTCAATAAAAATCAATAAAATTATTAAAATCGTTAAAATAAAAAATATCTTTATTAAATATTATAATAAAAGAAAGAGAAAAAGCTACGGGAAAAGCTACAGGAAAGAGAGAACGCATATGAGAACTGCAACACAAGAGAAAAAGAGAATGGGTATGAGAAAAGGGATTAAAAAAATGGTAAGTTGGAAAACGCAAAAACGAGAGAAAAAGAGAGTAGAGAAGATTGTAAGTAAAAAATTGTAGTAGGAGGGAGAAAATTTTCATTTTGCAGCTGTATGGAAAGGAAAGAAAGAGAGAGAGAGAGAGAGAGAGAGAGAGGAAGTGAAAGAGAACGTATATGAGAAGATGGATTAAAAAATTCCTTGCCTACCATTTCTTCCGAGTTATCTTTTTTCCTTGCTTTTCCACTTGGCAGTTGCGATAATACGATAATGCGAAGGCTATTACATTTATTTTCTTGAAAAAAAAGTAATAAGATATAAAAGTAATAATTAATTATTAAGAATAGTTTATTAAAAATAAATCAATAAAAATTCTTATTATTATGACCAGGAAAGAATAAGATTTATCTATAGTTATTATGGGAGTAAGAGCAAGAGAAAGAACCGTATGAAATGCTGTCTGCATACGAAATAGGAAAACGCTAGATAGATGAGATAGAAGGAAAGAGAACACGTATTATAACGAGATAAGACAAAAACTATAACGGGATGAGAATCAAAAAATTAAATTAATTAATTAAAAGATCTTTATTGAATACCGCAAAAGATTAAGTAGTGGTGGCGGCGATATATTTCTTTCCCTGCAGACTCCGCGCTATATGACGTCACGCTGACGTCCTTTCCCCAGCGGATCCCTTGCCTTCCCTGCGGATCCCATGCCTAGTAATGTACTTTATAAAAGTAATGCGCATTGTCTGAGAAAAATAGATTTATTGATCGTAGCGGTACAAATGCTTAAAATTCTTCAAAATACTCCCCCCCTGAATCAATACACTTGCGGAGACGTGTCTGCCATGCCTGGAAGRCATGCTGAAACTCCTCGACGGGAATGTCTTTTARGATCYCTGTAACATGCTTATGGATGTTTTCCACGGACTCCCAATGCTTTCCTTTCAGCTCTCTCTTCAGACGGGGAAACAGAAAAAAGTCGCACGGAGCCAAATCGGGACTGTAAGGGGGCTGGGGGACCACCGGTGTGTTGCTTCGAACGAGGTAGTTGGCAACGATGAAGGCCGTGTGGCTGGGGACATTGTCATGGTGGAGCTTGATCGCGTCTTTGATGTCAGCCCTCACGCGCGTGACCCGGCGTTTCAATCTCTTGAGCACCTCCAGATAGAAGGCTGAGTTGACAGTTTTTCCCTGCGGTACAAACTCAAAATGGACGATTCCTCGGACGTCAAAAAAGACAATGAGCATCGTTTTGATGCGAGACTTGCTCATTCGCGCTTTCTTGTGGCGGGGGGATGATTTTGTGTGCCACTCGCTGCTCTGCCTTTTCGATTCTGGGTCGTACTCGAACATCCAAGATTCGTCTCCGGTTACAACACAGTTAAGAAAGTCCGGTTCATTTTGAATCAAATCCAACAATTCTTGACAGCGCGAAATTCGAAGTTCTTTCTGTTCTTCTGTCAACACTTTCGGCACAAGCTTCGCACAGATCTTGCGCATTTGCAGATTCTCGGTCACTATCTTATGTACCGCAAATGTGGACATRTTTARGGTGTCAGCGATGTACTGGATGCTCAATCGACGGTCGGAACGCAAAACTTCGCACACACGATTCACATTTTCGTCGGTTCTGGCCGTTGTTGGGCGTCCAGACCGGGGTTCATCGGCGATCTCCTCCCGGCCCTCCTTGAATGCCTTGTGCCACCTCCCTGTGGACTGTGACCTTGAAATGCAGTCTTCCTTAAACGCCTCTTGAAGCATCTGGAATGTTTCGATTGCATTCTTTCCAAGTCGCACGCAAAACTTGATGGCGTATCGCTGTTCAAGCGAACTCTGCATCGCACCGTGTTACAAAGACGAAAAACACACTTCACGCGGAGGCACGTCTTTCCACTCGGACTGCTCGGAGCAAACTGACGATCGGCTGCCTTGGAAGGGCACACCCCACACTACATTTCCCGACTCATCTTACCATACTGCGATGGATATTCGCGTCACAATAAAA
>JANQDE010000240.1:72738-83612 GCA_037157785.1 Cephalotes varians | reverse complement strand
GATTGTTGGCAATATGACAGCAACTTCAAAGACATTTGACTATCTGGGTGAAATTCAAGCTCCGAGCGAAGAAGATCTGGATCGTCAGCAGTTATTTCGATAGATTCGAATTATGGAAGTCTTTGTCTCAAGATTATGCTATAGAATCAGTAGAAAGTATGTCTCGGAGATGCTAGGCAATTAATAATGATGGCAACTGAACAACTTATTGATAATAAAGCATCACGGTTTATATCATGTAGTATGTGGGAATTTTTTTCAATGCCTTATTCCAAATAGTTTTCGGGTTTTGCCATATACGCTCTTCTCAAACAGACTGTAATTGCTCGTTTTTGAGATATTTGTTTCAGGACTTTCCTTAGAGAACCCTATATACGTACATATAAACACACACACGCACACACGCACACGCGCACACACGCACACACGAACACGCACACGCACACATAAAAAATGAGTATGTGTATGTATGTATAGGAATGTTGTGTGTATGTATGCATGTATATAAACACATATTTTTTAAATAATTTTATAATAATAATACTTATTGGATTATAAATAATTGTATTGATGTGCGTATAATTCTATTACTCGATCTATGTTTTTAGAAAGTGGCGATCCTCCTTGTCAATACCACAATGCGATCTTCCCGTCCACGGATTTTGAATATTTCATTCTTGAGTGCCTTGGACCTGGTATACCTACTGTGGCCCTTTACAAAATGGAAATGTCCGTTCCGCGACTCATTGCAACGTTACAAAATAACACGTTGTTGCGCGTATGTTTTCGATAAAGTTATATAAACCTTGGAGTATCATTATCAATTTTCTGTTAAATGTATTATATTTTTTTCATAACTATCTATAAATTTTACTTTCATCTAAAAACTATATTGCATAATATGTATATTTTTATAAATGTTTATTATAGGAAAGAATAGCAAACATCGCACTTCCGCAAATAAAGACATTTCCTGTGCAGATAAGTGGTGGATACAATGCCCAGGTGAGATTGCATCTACCACCCGGACTAAGAGAAGATGAGATTACGCGTTATCCATTGGTGGTTCAGGTGTAAGTATATTAAAAATATATTGTATAATATAATAAATATATTTTATAATAATAATCTATCACTTTCAGACAATAGAAAAATATCTAAGCAAAATTGATTGCAAGTCAAAAACTGGTTCTTATTATTTTGAATTTATTGAATATTAATTACACAGCCACACAAAAGAAAAAAAAGTTTCTGACCTGGGGGTCTCACTATGTRTACTATATGTTTTTGGGGTCGCTGAATCCGAATCCGGGGTCAGTTTCATCCAAGCACGTCTGGGTTCGGCCATAACCTCAAAAAACAGTCTGAAATTCACCATATCCGTAAAACCACAAACTCTATGGCTCTTAATCCTCATGATACTATAATACAATAACCCAATAACCCCACAGCCACATAACCACATAGCCACATAACTACATAACCCTATAACTCGATGCTGTAATCATGTAACGCAATCTCTCACAATGAAACTGATTTTACAGTTCTCAAGCAAATATACACCATAAAGAAATCTATAAATAAATAAATCTGTAAATAAATTAATGAATCTCTGAATAAATAAATAAATCTGTTAATAAATAAATGAATCTCTGAATAAATAAATAAATCTGGTTTATGGCCGAACCCAGACGTGCTTGGATGAAACTGACCCCGGATTCGGATTCAGCGACCCCAAAAACATATAGTACACATAGTGAGACCCCCAGGTCAGAAACTTTTTTTTCTTTTGTGTGGCTGTGTTATCTAACAATTGAGAAAAAATTCTGTTTAGATGAAAGAATTATTTTATTATTAATTATTGGAAAATTATTTTATTTTATTTGTAATATAAGGCACTGCTAACAAAAGCAGTTCTTAACAATTAATAAAAAACTAACAAAATTGATTAGTACTTAGTACAATTATTTATTAGTACGATTAAATATTATAATATTTCTTTTAGTCGTATTGAAACATAATAGTACTAGAACAGAATCCGGTAACAAATTTTTTATATATAAATATATATAATTATATACAAAATATATCTATATATATTTTCCTTTTTACAATTTCTTACAAAAATAATTTTTGTTCATATATACAAACTAAACAATAAGAAAAAATAAAAATAGAATTTAGTACTTTAGTAGTAGTAGTAGTAGTAGTAGTAGTAGTAGTAGTAGTAGTAGTAGTAGTAATAGTAGTAGTAGTAGTAGTAGTAGTAGTAGTAGTAGTAGTAGTAGTATCAAACAGGCGGATGGGCCGGAGTGAGGTACAGATCTAAAAAGTTCCTCTGACTCCTCACTGATTAACAGAAAGAGTTAACAGAGCTAAAATAAAGACATAAAGAGGGAGTTAACAGACTTAGCCTAGTATTTGATACCAGGCTAAAAGACTGCTCATTATCTTTTCTGTTAGATTTTTGGGTTCGAGAAACATATGGTCCCAGGATATATTTTTTATAAGAAAGTACAGGACAGCGGCACAGAATATGAAAACTGTCCTTGTACTTTTCTCCGCATAATCGACAGTCCTTTTGCTCGACAAGTCCGAGTTTGTATAAGTGACCTCTGAGAGTCACGTGGACTGTGAAAAGACCGATGCCTAACCTAAATCTATCTCTTTTTATCTATTCTCTTAACCAACTCTTTAGCTCTATTTGGCAAGAGATATTTCATCAGCTGTTTGGACTATTAACAGCCAATCCTCTCTCAGGAGCTTAAGTACTTTTGCTTCAGCTTTTGATGACTTTTTTTTCTATAAAAAGGGTATCAACGACTAGCGAAACTCTAGGATCCTCTTGAGTTCCAAACTTTGCAAACCCGTCCGCGATCTCATTGCCAAGAATATCCTAGTGATGAAGGCCTCTATACCATCCCTATAGCACACATTCCGATAGCGCACTAAATAAAGGGAGCATTATCCCGATAGTTCACATCTTAAAAGAACCTTTATCCTGTTGACACATATCTCGATGACGCACATCCCGTTAGCGTATATCTCAATAGCGCACATTTCGAATTCTAAATAGGTTTTTACTGTCTCTAAAAACTGTTCTCACATCCCACTGTCTTTATGGTTAAAAATATTTCAAGCGGACACTGTCTAGGCTGCAACTTCTAGACAGTTAGGTCTCAAGCAGGATTTCTTTTTTTTTTATTATTCGGAGCGGTGTAGCCGCCCCTAACTAATAACTACTACTGTCTATATGCCTCATTGTTCACGTGAGTCTATTTGGAATAAAACTATATATAATAGAAATGTTGCACAAGTGACTAATCGATTTTTTAATTTGATTTTAAATTGATTTTAATTTGACTTTTTAATTTGATTTTTTATAATGCTTCTTTTGCTTGTGTGCTATTGGGATGTGCACTAACGGGATGTGGGTCAACGGGATAAAAATTCTTTTAACAAGGGAAGCTTCAACTTTGTATTTCGAATTTTTTGATCCGCCTTTGCAGATTTGTTCTAGGGTTCTAAAATAGAGCCTCTCTGTAAAGCCGTAAGTTGCACTTTTATGTTCTTTTCGAGAAAATTATGGTTTTAGGTCATGACAACAAATCAATTTCGGACTTGGATAAATCGATACAGAAAAAACAAACAATTTTTATAAATATATATGGAGTTCACAAATTGATAGTTTCTGAGAAAATTAATATTTTCTTATTTCAAACAGTACATTAAATATCCTCAACGTTAGACGTCTTCTGAGCAACGTTGGTTAGCGCAAGCGGTAGCGACTTCGGCAGTGGAACCTCAGGATGCGCGTTTGATCTCACTAATGATTTTTTGCTAAAATTATTTTTCCTTTCTTTTTTTCTTTTTTTTTAAATGTAAATGATAATTTTTGGAAAATGTTTTCAAAAAAGGTTAAATGAGAACGATTGAGAAAATTAAATTATCACTAGAGTGAATTAATTTTTCTATACGATGTAAATTTATTTCTTATTTTGTTTATTCATGAACATCGCTATCAGAAATAAATTGTTTACATGATGATAGTTATAAAAACAAGTGAAACAAATTTTTGTTTTTGTTTGTAAGTTTTGTTTGTCGACTATTCGAGCAGGAGTCACAGTTGATAAGGAAAATCCAAACGATAGATATATCCAGGTAAATTCGTTAATTAACTGTGAACATTTCTGCAATGAACATTGAAGTGAATTTTGTACTTTGTGGAAGATTATACATCTTTTTTGGGTAACTAACTTGTTTGATTTTATTTTATTCTTTGTGTACAATAACTAGTTTACAATTACTATTCTACAATTGTGTATTATTTTTTCAAGTTGCTTAGGATAAAGGTTACTAATATGGAATAGGGGCTTATTTTTTAAACAAAGCATTCTAGTAGCAATCACTGGAAGTTGTTGCAATTATTGTCAAACGTGCAATATTAAATAATAAACTCGATGCGACAACGAATTTCTCTAATATAAGCATTTATTTATTTTTGTTGCGTCTGGAAATGTGATAGCACTATCTTAAAAAGTGTTCTTACAAGCTGAATGTAAGTTATTTAATGTTTATAGAACATAGACGCTTTTAATAATGTTGCATGAATAATATTATACCGTTTAATTGCGATTTGTAACTCTTTATTGAAATGGGAAGAGTTTGTGTGTCATATTAAGATGTGTTGGTAATATGGAATAATTAAATTATTATGGAATAAAGAGTAGAGAATATAACGTTTTTGTTCTTTTTATAAATAATAAAAAATATTTTTGATGTTAATGTTTATTTTAATAATTTAACGATTAGGATTAGATTTTATTGTCCATAATGTTCATAATGTAATTTTATTTATGTGCTACATTGTAAACGTATGACTTTTAACAGTTTCGATTTCAATTTACACAAAAAAATAAATTTGCACTTCATTTTTTATATTATTTATTATTGTTCCTCAAATTTGATTAGTATTCCATATTATATCCCTTTTTTTACACCCCTCATTTTCTCATTTTTTACTTTTTTGTAAATATTGAAATTGGACTTAAACTTAACTAACTTTCGGAGACTTTGTTGTTATAGCTAACATATTGCTTAAAAGTTCTACGTTTATTAGAAGCTTTAATATGCATTTGTATCGGAGTAATATTAATTTAAAAATTGATATTCCATATTCGGTGCCTTTACCCTATAAAATCGATATTTCAATGGATAATCAACACCTATACCTCTATAGAGGCATACAAAGAACATTTGCTTCCAAATGAAGAGAAAAAACAGGAGCTAGCCAATTCATTATTTCAGTGAAAAATTGCGAATAAGTGGATACATATCGGCAATAATCAGTAATTCGATTTCTGCACGATTGAAAGCTATCGGAATCGAATTAGTAGATCGCTTTCTTGATCAATATGCCAAAATGATGTCGACACTGAAGAATTGGTACACGAGAATGACGTTGATGCCACCGAGGATTTCGTGTCGGTCACAGAAGAAAACGTGACGGATAGAGAAAAATTAGAATTTTCGAGGTCATCTACTACATCGAGCGAGGAGAAGGAGAGTTATGAGTCGGAATAAAAAAAACAGAAATGGGACAAGATACCTCTAGAAGACAAAATAAAAGCAGTGACTCTAGCAAGACTGCATCCAAAGTAGAGCTTGAAGACGCTGCATAAGAAGGGTGTTAATAAACATCTTTCTCAGAAAGACTTTCTTTCGCGATGGAAGAAAGATATTGAAAAAAGAGGTTCTACGAATGACAAATACACTGCCATCGACAAGTGGACATTGGACTGATTTAATGAAGTCAGACCTTTCAATATCGTGACGACGAAAACTCTATAAGTATGGGGAATGCAGGCAGCATTTCAACACATTTCTGAAAGTGACGATTTCAAATTCACGGCTTCACGTAGTTGGGTAGACCTTTAAAAGAAAAAATAGAATAAAGCAACGTCACATCACCAAGTATGTTTCTCGTAAGAAATCGGCATCTTTTGAAGAAATATTGGCGATTACAAAAATATTCTAGCAGCAGACATCAGAATTAATTGCTTCGTTTAATCTGAATTATGTTATAAATTTTGATCAAACAGACTGTGAATACCGCATAAATATTAGATGTATGCTATTGCATCAAGGCGAAAAAAAGACATTAATAGCAGTTGGAAATATCAATAAGATTACGCATTCGTATACGGCACAGTATTCTTTAACATTATCAGGAAAATTGCTGCCGAAAATTTTAATCTGTCTACAGGAGCCAAATGACAAATTTGGTCCTAAAATCGAAAAAGAAATTGAAAAGTTAATGCACGACTACAAAACAATTTATGTGACATGTTCAAAATCAGGGAAATTAATATCGCAAAAATATCAATTATATCTGGATATAATGTACCAAAGGCATACGTAAAAGATAAGTTTTGTTTAATATTAGATTCATGGAGTGGCCAGTCTAGATCTGACTAGATATGCAACTTTCGTAGATGCGAATAATAAACCATGTGAAAGTGATACCCCAATACCAAATGTACACCATTGTGTCAGCCTTGTGACGTCAGCCACTGTACTTCTTTAGGCAGGTCAAAAATTTTATATCAAAATTTCAAAATAATCCGACGATTTTACAAGAAAATCGAGAGCTCTACGATCGGACTGACGCTATATATAAAAATTCACGTTCTAATACATAATCAATTGTCAGCGCCTATTTTTAAAGAGATGTTGTACGCTTGGTATGCCTCGAAATTAAAAGCAGGCTTTTTTTAATGTTAATACTCTATGCTTTGATGATATTACAAATAATAAATGTATTTGCGACATAATACCCACATTTATTCGATGGTGTCAAAAAACAATTTGTTTTACTTGTTTTTATGACAACTATCATACGAATAAATAAAATAAGAAATAAATTTACTTTGTATAGAAAAATTAAATCACTAGTGATACTTTCTTAATTTTGTCTCAATTATCCTTCTCATTTAATCTTCTCTGAAAACATTTTCCAAAAATTATTATTTACATTAAAAAGAAGAAAAAAAGAAAGAAAAAATAATTTTAGCAAAAAATCGTTAGTGGGATCGAACTCGCATTCTGAGGTTCCACTGCCGAACTCGCTACCGCTTGTGCCAACTAGCGCTGCTCGGAAGGAGTAGCCTAAGGATATTTAATGCGCTGTTTGAAATAAGAAAATATTAATTTTCTCAGAAACTATTAATTTGCAGACCCCATATGTATTTATAAAAATTTGCAAAGCAGCAATTTGAATTTACGAGCAGCGCTGGTTGGCGCTGCTCGTAAATTCAAATTGCTGCTTTAAATAAGGATGTTAAAATAATCTTTGTCTAAGACCTCGGTGTCTGAGACCACCCGCTCACCCCTTTTATCTCAGAAACAGAGCATTTCAGCAAAAAACGTTTCAGACAAAAGTTGTGGGATTCTAAATAATCCATTCAGTGATCTAATCAGTCTGACCTTTGATGGCGTCACCAAGGTCAGAGTAATGTCACTTTGAATTTTTTAAACGGAACCACCTATTTTTATTACATATTCTTATAGCACACCTCGAGAGCTCTCTAAAACACTATAATAAAATATTTTTCCATTAAGTACTTTTCGAGTTATAAGTTATAAGTTCGAGTTATAATATTGAAATTTACAGTACCACTAGCATCAGCATTATCCAAGGTGTACCATGTGAAGGTTACTTAATCGGATTTAATCTCGTGTATGGGTATGTGCATATGTATGTACGTACGTGTATGGGGAAGGGAAAGTGAAGTCAAAGTATTCTGTTCTTGTTTGTCAACTGAATTGATTATGTTTGATGATCAGGTCCAGATTGACCGCATGCATTTTCCTGTGCTTAGCATTATCCAGAATGAACGATTTGGACGTGACGAGAATTTCATCCTATTGGGGGCTTGATTCATGTGAGTCCCCTCGCCTCTCACGTTCGGGATGCTTGATTCATGTGAGTCCCTTTGCCTCTCATGTTCGAGAATGAATGAGTGTATGTTTTATTAAGCAACTAAATGTTCAAAGTGAGCATCAGTCTCTGCGATGCAAGCATCTACTCTATTTTGAAAGCAATTGATTGCTTGAAGAATTTCCTCAGCATGTAAGGATCAAATTGCTTCTAATCATATTGTCCTTTGTGGTCGGACGTTCGTGATAGATCAAGTTTTTTATCCTTTACCAGAAATAATAATAAAGGATGGTGAGATCTGGTGATCGGAGTGGATAATTGATCGGACCATATTTGCCTATCCACTTGTTGGGAACATAGCATTTAATGCCGCACGAGCAAGTCTCGATGTATGCGACGGACATCTTATTGGAACCACATGTTCAGGCGCAATTACAGAGGAAGATTTTTTAATAAGACAGGAAGATACGTCACTATTAAGGCAGAATATCTTTCATCGTTTAGATTTTCGTCAAAGAAAACAGAATCTACGATTTGACTTCCAATAATGCCAAACCAAACATTGACTTTCGGTTTGGTGATCTATTTTTCTCAACCAGAATGAGGATTAATTCGTGCCCAATAACGAGAGTTCCAAGTATTAACAGATCACTTTTAAATATACATTCGTCAGAAAATAAAATTTTCAAGTGGAAATTATGTTACTGTCTTATCCAGTTGCAAAATGCAAGTCTCTGTCGAAAATCGTTATAATTTAACGCTTGAAGAACAGATATTTCAGGGTAAAACTTGTTATTTTTWAAAATGCGTCAAACAATGCCACCAGAAACACCAGAATCTCGTCGTCTTAACCCATTAAGTCCCAAAACGACAAAATTTTTTCCTTTAGTTTGAGCTCCAAAATTTCAAAGAAAATGCCGAAATATCTTTCGGAAAATACCATACCCTACTATTTTCGAGTATGCCCTACACGATGGTATAGTTTAAAAAACTAAAAAATAACATTTTCAATTGTTAATTAACAAATTAAAAAAAAGTCGAGTTTTTAAGGCAATTTTTTTTTTCAATTGAAAAATAAAGTGGGAAGAAAAATTTTTTTCCAGTTAAAAATGTGATCAGAAGTGATCACGATGTTTGAACTTTCCATATCTTCCATATCTTTCCATATCTTATTCAAGTTTTTAGCTGCGATTAAAAAAAAAAATGGCAGCCAAAAAACGAAGACGAAAATTTTTAATTCTCATTTTATCGACATTTTCAGAGATTTTTTAACCTTTTGAGGGACATTTTTCTAATTTTGAAAATCATAGGTGATCAATAGGTTTTCGGGGTCGCTGATTATGATTCTGACGTCAGAATTAAAAAATTCAAGATGGCGGATCCAATATGGCGTCTGAATCGGGTTAATTTTGCGGGTTTTCATGTAATTTGTACGAAAATTAGTATACAAGATTTTCGGGGTCGCTGATTATGATTTTTACGCCACAATTACATAAACCAGAAAAGAGTCCACTAGTGCTATTGTTTTTCCCTCTCAGCGTGACCCGCAACTAACGACGTGGAGAGAAACTAGTTCCACTTTTTTATATTTTTTATATTTTTAATTTCTTTTTTGTATTTTTTAGTAAAAATTTTATAAGTTTTAAAATTTTTTTTTACATTTTTTTGTATTATTTAGGATGAATTCTATAAATTTTTAAAACAAATTTACTTGTATTATTGTTTCAAAATGTAGTTTTATACTTCAAACTCTTTAGTATTATTTTTCGGTAGACATGCTTGACAAATATGGTAGCAGCATGTTTTACAGTATAAACGTGTTCTAATCGGACAGAAAGAACAATTTTTCAATTTTTCATTTCTGGTTATTTTATGGGACTTAACTTTTGTTGATTTTTGTTTCGCAAGATAATGTTTTGAAATCGCTATCATAAAGTCCAGTGAACTTGATTTATTTTTTTTGTCTCCGTGGACATAATTTGAAATTACTACTGCATTTGTGATTACAGCTTGGATAAGTCTGATGAAAACAATAAATGTCTATTTTTTTGACTTTATACATGGCATAGCATAATTGCAGCGGCCATCGTGTACATCAACTCCACCCATAAAATGTCTATTACACTACCTAAACTATCTATACACTATCTTCACTATTTCACGCTAAGAGGGAGAAACAATAGCACTAGTGGACTCTTTTCTGGTTTATATAATTGTGGCGTAAAAATCATAATCAGCGACCCCGAAAACCTTGTGTACTAATTTTCGTACAAATTACATGAAAACCCGCAAAATTAATCCGATTCAGACGCCATATTGGATCCGCCATCTTGAATTTTTTAATTCTGACGTCAGAATCGTAATCAGCGACCCCGAAAACCTATTGATCACCTATGATTTTCAAAATTAGAAAAATGTCCCCCTCAAAAGGTTAAAAAATCTCTGAAAATGTCGATAAAATGAGAATTAAAAATTTTCGTCTTCGTTTTTTGGCTGCCATTTTTTTTTTAATCGCAGCTAAAAACTTGAATAAGATATGGAAAGATATGGAAGATATGGAAAGTTCAAACATCGTGATCACTTCTGATCACATTTTTAACTGGAAAAAAATTTTTCTTCTCACTTTATTTTTCAATTGAAAAAAATTGCCTTAAAAACTCGACTTTTTTTAAATTTGTTAATTAACAATTGAAAATGTTATTTTTTAGTTTTTTAAACTATACCATCGTGTAGGGCATACTCGAAAATAGTAGGGTGTGGCGGTCTCCGGGACCGCACAAAAATTGAAGGCGCCTACCGGACGGCAGCCCGACAACGACAGTGCTCCGTTCACCACCTGTAGGCGCGCAGCTTTCTTGCGAGCACCGCGGACCGCGAGCTTTCTCGCGAGCGGAAAATAGTAAACAAGATTCGCGGAAGGACGGACAACAGAGGG
>JANQDE010000240.1:45923-60774 GCA_037157785.1 Cephalotes varians | reverse complement strand
TTAACGTCATTGTATGTCCCCCTCGAAATGATGAAATTTTGATTCTTAACATTTTTTCGTAGTGTGCTTATTTTTTGAGATATTTGAATGTCTCAAGTTAAAAGCATCACCCTGTATATGTAGCTTATTGAAAAATAAGAGACTCATATTTTTTTTGCGGAAAAAACTATTTAGGGGGTGAAAACCACCCTCAAAAGTCACCCCCAAAAACAATTTTCTGAAGATATCTTCGGTTATAATTGAAATTTTTCGAAAATTCAAAATGGCATTCATCATCAAAGTCTATCAAAAGTCTAAAAAAATCTAAAATCTATGATACTATCTTCAGAAAACTGTTTTTGGGGGACTTTTGAGAGTGGTTTTCACCTCCTAAATAGTTTTTTCCGCAAAAAAAGTACGTGTCTCTTATTTTTCGATAAGCTACAACATATTCAAAAATCAGCAAAATCGGAGTCAGAGGGATGCTATGTTCCCTATGTTCCCTTCTAAGAAGGGTCGCTAACAAGCCTAAAGATATAAACAACCAGCTTCGCGTTTGTTTGATTTACGGGTCAACCTTAATAAATATAACAGAGCACGCCGAGTTGAAGTAAACTAACATTTAATATGTAGGGCCGCTAGAAGGCCCGAAGTTATTAGACGAAAATCGAAATAAACTCTTCTCTCTTGAGAAATTCATGCATGGTGGTAAATTTTGGGATATAAATAGAGACGAAAAACGTCGCTCAGGGCAGAGCAGAGCAAAGCAGGAAGAATGTCAGAGTGTCGAAGTCAATATCGACTTATAATTCAGCTCAATCTTGGTTCTTCGCGAATCTTTGCGCGTTCTTTCCTCAGATAGTCGTTATTTTTACGTTGTCGCTCTAACAATCCTGTAATCTCACGAAAAGAAATAATAATGAAGGTACTTCACAATAATAACGTAATCAGCTTGGTTTTTTGGAATCTGACTCGTAATTAGAATTTATATCGGTCATCTCCGAGAGCGGACTTGAGCCTTTTCGCTGACAAAGAGCGGATTGGTTCCTGACGCTGCCTAAGTGCAGCGGCTGCCTTAAAGTCTGTTCTCGGCAGAAATTTTCCGTTGTTATTTCTTCCAAACTGAGCCTACTTTTACGCTGCCGAAGAGTGTAACGGATTGGGCTTATCGCTGCCCTGCGTAGCGATTTCGGGTTCACTTTGGGAATTCGGTCGCAATCAACGTTCATGAAGAAAAGGGGAGGTAAGCGGGTGCAGATAAAACGGCTCAGATTTCAAATAAAACAAGCCTTCGATTCTCAAAAAGATCCGTTCCATCTACTACTCAACACCCTCTAAAAATTAGAAGCAGGCCCTCAGGTTAAGAATCCTCACACCTACCATTTAATTCCTCTCGATTTTGAAATAAACTATCCCGACTATCGACAAATACCCCAAACAGATCCCCGTTATTCCACTTATAAGTTACAATATCTTTTCGGTCCCGAGGATTAAAGTCCGCGCAACTAGTCCAACTCCCGCGTAGAATACTTAAATGTATTCTCAAAAACGGACGACTCTTTGAAACGTGACAGTATTTTGGATGTGATAAAAGAATTGCTCTATCTGTTATACTCATTATTGAACCTTTTTTTTAAAGTAAAAGTATGAAGAAATCGAAAATTAATATAACTGCCCGAAAATGTAGGTTTTTGGTTCAATCGAATTCAATGATATTATTATTATTGATTATGACGTCAAGAAAGTTTAATCTGTCACCTCTAATTTCTATGATAAATTGAATCCTAAGATGAAACGAAATGTTAAAAATGTCCAATAATCTACTCAATTGTGTATGGGGGACAGCCATCGCTCTATCGTCTACATATCTATAAAATGGTATCTCAATTCTAAAAATCTTTAACGCTCTCATCAAGATCTTGTAAAATTATATCAATAACAGGAGACAATGGAGAACCCATAAAAGTGCAAAATTCTTGTCTGAATAACTTATTGTTGAACATGAAGAATCTAAAATTAATTGTAGTGCATTTAGGAATTTATCTTTAGGAATGTCACATCTGTGGAAATGTATGCCTATCTGTTGGAAATACTTTCTAAGGCTATGTCAAGAGTTTATCGTATCTTACTCATTTCGGCTTATTATAGATTTTTTAAAAATATAAAATTTTATAGTTATAATAATTTAATAGAAAATAGTCTTATAAATATGTCTATAATAATTTTAATTACTTTTAGAATCATTATAGGATCGATAATAAATTGAAATTTTTGAAAAATTGAATATTTTTTTGATATTTATTTAATTTATTTAAGGTTTAAGTTAAATATAATAACAGTTAATTTATGTTTATTGGGGTTAATTACAGGGCTAACGTGAATAAAGAAAAAATAAAGAAACTACATCTAAGGAGACGAAAACATGGTCTTCGCCAATAAAGGTTCTGTTTAATCTTTCTACTAATTGAAAACTATTCTCAATGTGATTGGGGGGGATTTGGGTACATTATTTAAGTTCGAGTAGATATCGTGTAGAAACGCGGCAAAAAAGTCAAATGGGCTATCTATGGAGGAAATAATAATTCTAAAAGGGTTCCCAGGATTGTACTTTTGGTAATCCATAGACTGTCGGGAGAATCCCATCGCTGCAGTAAATTCTTTTATATCTGATGTGATATAATTGTTCTTCCTTCATCTTGTGGACAATGTATGTGCATTGTTGGTAAGATTTATTTAAAGAATTTTTTGAATACTTATATTAGTATATCTTTCCGTTATGTAATATATTTTCTATTTTATTGATAGTCCATTTTGTCTAAAAACCGTGATATTACCTTTGTGATACTACCTTTGTCAGCTCTAGTGAAAATGATTGGATGATTTTTGATAAATTGATTCGTCGATCTCAAGAGATAATTCAATTTTTCATTAATCTTATTGTTTCTGTTTTGGTTGGAGATATAAAGTTTGAATAATGAGTATTGTGGGCGCGCCCTCCTCTATTGCTCAAGAGTTTAGGGTCGCGTCGTGTCCAAAGGCAATCGGAGTCACAAGTCTCTTTCTCTAAACAGAAGTATTTATTTCTTCCAGTTGTATTTACAGTACGTACAGTTATTATATACAGCGTAGGTGATGTTTGTGTCGAGGTGTGTAATAGAATGTGTTTATGTACAAGTGTAATGTACAAGTGTGATGGAGTTTATTGTGGCTCAGAAGGGCCGTTTGTTCCTGACCGCCTACAGGCGTTCTCTCCACTCCAGGGTAGGCTTGGTGGTTGTAAGCCTCCTAAGGCCCCAGCGACGCAGCGCAGGCGGAGTCTCGGGTGGAGTATAGGATCGCTCCGTCTGTTGTTCGTGGTTCCTCTATGTCTGCGGCCTTCACTTGTGTCCCCGTGGATGTCCTTCCGCCGGGCTGGTCGTTCTCGTCGTCGCTGGATACCTCCCACCGTGGTTCTCCTTGCGTAGCCTGGTCGCAGGTGTTAGGCCTGCACTGGATACCTCTGTGGTCCCTGGCCGGTCGTCGTGGAGGTTCCTTTATCAGCGATAGGAGTGCTGATGGCCCCCAAAAAGGAGAAGTAGGCCGCCTGACCCTGATATCCCAGGTGGCTAAAAG
The DNA here is from genome assembly GCA_037157785.1 of Cephalotes varians. Taxonomy (NCBI): domain Eukaryota; kingdom Metazoa; phylum Arthropoda; class Insecta; order Hymenoptera; family Formicidae; genus Cephalotes; species Cephalotes varians. The sequence goes on along the minus strand of JANQDE010000240.1, from coordinate 57,183 downwards.
GTCCCGCGGATGCCGAGTCAACCGAGGCAGCGTGAGGCACAGCGGGATAAGTTTCCACGACGTTGAACTGGGCCCTGGCTGAGGCGAGCTGTCGGTCGGCGTATCCGCTGGCTTCCCTGTATTGGGCGGCAGCTTGACGGTGCTTCTGGCTCAGCTTCTGAAACAATTCTGTTCTCTGCCGAATACTAAAAACGGGTAATCAGTGCTCCCTGTAGCTCCTCGAGGCCTTCTTATATTGTTCTTGGTAGAATCTCTCTTCTGAGAAAGGATACCTCGAGTCCTCTGTTGTTGATTTCGGATCACAATCTCGCGAATCATCGTACTCTCGAGAAACTCGCGTTTCCGCGGTGCTCGCGAGAAAATGCCGTGTGCCTACTTGCGCGTGCTTTCGGCATTGATCTCCGCGGGCTGACGACAGGCGCTCCTTACTTCTTGTGCGGTCTTGGCGACCGCCTCAGGTACGGATAAATTTCTAATGTCTCTTTGTTTAATGATGTTTAATTTTTTAATATTATTTTCAAAACTTTTTATTAATTCTATGATTCTTTTTACAATTGTTAGAAGGAAATGAAAAGTTCTGTTCAAGTTGGAGAAGACATTGTCATGTGGAATATCGATTGTTGAGATTTATGATTATTTCTGATAGAACTCAAGGAAAATTTTTCGTCTTTGGGAAAGATGGAAGGATACAACATGAGATTTATCTCGCAAGATGGAGAACTGGAGTTCTGGAGTGGTGTAATGTTTCGAACGCATCGTTAAGTTCAAGTTTGAGTAATTTTATTGCATAACGTTTCTTCAAATTAGTGTATGTTTTGATCGACCTAAAGTGTTGTTAATATTGTAATGATAGATTTTGTTCAAATGTTGTAGAACAATATTGTTTTCAATACAAAATTTTAAGAATTTAATGCGATGTTTGATAATAATCTTACTATGTTTCGTTCACATTTTCATAAGTCTAACTGGATATATTCCGAAAGTCACATAAATAAACTCTCAACAGTCGAGTATTCCACATGACATACAATGTCTTCTCCAACTTGGGCAGAACTTTTTATTTCCTTCTAACGATTGTAAAAAAAATATCATAGAAATAATAAAGAATTAATAAAAAATGTTGAAAATAATATTAAAAAATTAAACATCATTAAACAAAGAGACATTAAAAATTTGTCCATACCCATTATTCACAATCTACACAACCTCCAATCAAAATAGAAACAATAAAATTAATAAAAAATTGGATTATCTCTTGAGATCGACGAATCAATTCATCAAAAATTACCCAACCATCATTTTCACTAAAGCCGATAAAGATAATATCACGGTTACTTAAGATAAAATGGACTATATCAATAAAATAGAAGATATATTACATGACAGAAATACTTATACTAACATAACAAAAAATCGTTTAAATAAATCTTACCAATAACGCATGTACATTGCTTACAAGATGGAGAAAAAAGAATTATATCACATCAGACATACATAAAAGCGTTTACTACAGTGATGGGATTCTCCCGATGATCTATGGATTACCAAAAATACACAAACAGGGAATCCTTTTAGAATCATTATTTCTTCTATAGATAGCCCTTTTTATTTTTTTGTCTCGTTTCTACACGATATTATTTTGAATAATGTACTCAAATCCAGTTACATTGAGAATAGTTTTCAATTCGTAGAAAGATTAAACGGAACCTTTATTGGCGGAGAATATGTTTTCGTCTCCTTGAATGTAGTTTCTTTATTTACGAACGTTCCTTTCGACCTAGCCTTAGAAAGTATTTCCAACAGATGAATATATTTCCTCAGGATGTGACATTCCTAAAAATGAATTCCGAAATGCACTACAATTAATTTTAGATCCCTACCTTCTTCACGTTCAACAACAAGTTATACAAAAATTTGGCACTCCCATGGGCTCTCCATTGTCTTCTGTTATTGCTATAATTTTATAAGATCTTGAGAGGAGAGCGTTAAAGATTTTCGGAATTGAGATATCATTTTACTATAGATATTTAGACAATATAGTGATGACTGTACCCCCCCCTCCCTCCTCCATACACAATTTAGCAAAGAATTGGACATTTTGAACTCTGTTATGAGTATTTCCTATGACAAAGTTGTCAGCTCGGAAACGCGCCATATACCGATCAATTTTCGCTTATCGCGGTCGCTCGACGGCGCGAGCCACAGCGATAAGACGACACCCATCTGAAGATCGTAGTCACCTCTTCCCCGGAAGTAATTGCGACCTTACTGACCATGTCGGTGCTGACCGACAGAACGGTTGCCGACCCGGTAATTAAACCGCCAAAACGCGTTATATATATGATACGCGACGGAACAGCGGGCGATTCTTGATTGACAAGCCGACACGTGAGGTGCGGTTGCGCGGAATAAATGTTACGCATGTGAATTCAATAAAAAAGTGATTTATTCAAGTAGGAGTGTGATTCTTCTTTGGCCCACCAATCCCAACCCTGTGTCCGCTCTAGCGGCACAACATCTGGTGGCAGCGGTGGGACTGAAACTGGATGGGTCCGATCTGATAATCTCCAAAAACGAGAGTTGATCAGTAAGAGACGACGTAACAGCCAAGGAGCAAAGAGTAAGCCCGATCCAGAGCGAGAAAGCATCCGGTAGAGTAGCCAGAGAGCAGATAACAGCGCAACCCGAGACGACGCTGACCTACCGCACGACAATCCGCCAACTCCACGCAGAGTATCTACGAGACTACAGCGATGCATCTTGCGCCGTTAATGTAAGTCCGTAACAATTTTGTTGTAAACTTGCGAGCGGTGCGCTTAGAATTAGTAAGTGCGAAAAGACGAATGTCTAGCGAAAGACACACGCGTAACGAACGGTCCCCGATTTCGATACCGCGAGAACCGACCAGACGCGAATTAACGTCAATACAAATCGCGAGTAGAGCGCTTGTCACTATACGCGATAACGTGCGCAGAATCTTAGTCAATGAGAATTCAAGCGACGAAAGCCAAACAAGCGTACCAGCGAACGTAGTTACAGAAGTACGCGAGTATCTTACGACGCGAATGACCTTATCACATCAAATAATAAAATGGCACATACTCCAGAACGCGCACCTGAAAACCCTATATATAGCGAAATAGATAAAGAAGTACAGCGTTTAAGAAATTCGTTGCCAAGAAACGACGAAGCAGAACCTTCAAGAAGAATCACTTATGGTGGTGACCAGTGAGAAAACGTCTTGATACGCGAATTGTTACAGGAGATCCGAGAATTGCGATTTAGTAGACTGCTCGAAAACGAGTATGCGAATTGCGACGGTAGATGCCGAGAAATGTTAGAGCATTCTAACCATCCGTTGGATTTAACCTACGGGCAAACGCACGAAGATGTACAAAATCAACCAGGATCTTCGTTTGGATTTTTAACATTAAAAGAAGCGAGAAGCATGATACCGGAATTTGACGGCAATTCAAGGAATCGCATGCGCGAATTTATCAATGTTGCTAGTCACGCGATGAAAAATATTCACCCCGCGGACGAGCAAACATTATTGGAAGCCATCCTTTGTATCAAATTTAAAGGAAAAGCAATGGTGGACCTCCATACACGAGACGTGCGTAGTTACGAACAGCTAAAGCACGAATTAGAGGTTGAATATTTAAGCAAGCGAAGCACAGCTCACCTACAATTGGAGTTCAACTCGCTCAAGCAGAAAGCTGGAGAAAACGCGCAAGATTTCGGGTGTCGTGTAGACGTGTTGGCTACCGTGTTGGAATTGTTCAAGTCCATGGAAGAGGATCAAAACCACACCGTGGAACAGCAGCGTGCAATATTCGAGAACATCAAACTACAAGCGTTGCACAATTTCCAAATAGGGCTACATGAGGATATTAAGTTGTTAGTTTGATCACAGCGATATCGAACACTGCAAGAGGCGATAGCTGGAGCCAACGCTCAAGAAAAGGTAAGAAACGCGAATCCAAAAAGCAGCCAATACTCCCGAGGAAAAACAAGCTGGGCGCACACCAAACATGCGAAACCCTATGATCCAATACCACAAGTGCGGAAAGGCAGGACACTATGGACGCGATTGCCGCACCAGCCGCCACGCCAACAGATTTGCGTTGCCTAAGGCGAATAAACACACCGAAATGAATATGATGGAAAAGTATTGCACACATTGCAAGAAGGCCGGACATGGCCGGAAGAAATGCTGGACGCTACATGGACGCCCCAAAAAAATGCAAGAACGTCAACAAAGGCCAAATAATAAGAAACCACAGCACACTACTACCCTAATAAAAAGAAAGGAAAAGCGCAATGATGATTCTGACTCCTCGCCCTCCTTCAGCAGCAGCAGCGAAGAAGAAGAAGTGCCAAGAACTAAAACGTTGCGACCGGCACGAAAATATAAGGTAACACAGATACACGGAAATTCTCACTTCTCACGGCAAATACGATTTAGACTTAATGATTTTACCCATACAGAAAGCCAAACGGGAAAAAAACCAGCTTTTTGTTGGACACAGGAGCGACTCTAACTTTAAGGAGATAGCCTGATGTAGCGGCTTCAAAAAATCGATTTTTTTTTTTGCTTAAATCGATAATATACGATCCTTAGAATATATCCCCAAAACCTTAATGATGAATTCGTATTTTTGCTGAAATGAGCTTCATCTGTTGGCATGTACGAGCGCGCCGAACAGTGAAATGCTGAGGAGAGCTCCTAACGGCTTTTCAGAAGGCTCGTAGGCTGCTATAGCGTTTCTAAAGAGGGGATTTTATATGGTGCAGGAATAGCTGATTAATGAAAAAGTACAGGTAAATTAACAATAATAAACTTTTATCAAACTTTTTCCTTGTTCGGAAACTTTAAACGCGTTTCTCTTAAAAACTTTTTGAAACTGGCGTGCAGGATAATTCTACAAATTCTTGATGAATCAAAATGAATTTTTTTTTAAATTAAAGATTATTAAATTGCCTTGAACTTATACTTATATTTTGTAATAAAAATATTAATTAGAAAAAATTATAAACAAAAAAACGTGCAAAGTTTATGCAAAAACGATTTTTTTTTCAAATCATGATATTAAATTTTTTATGATGAAATAATAAATTTTTTAGGTATACCTACAAACTACACTCATAAACTTTACAAAAATATTTTTTTTTATTTTTCAGACGATTCTACGAGACGTTAGAGTGCATGCCGTGCAGACCTTTCGGAGGCATCTTCATATTTTTTCAATAATTCGTTTAAATTTTAATTAAATAACATTAAAAAATTAATTTAAACTCTTCAATGTATACTAAATGAACATTGATAATTGCAAAAATATTTATTCAACAGTTTCTTTTTTATTAAATTTAAAAAAAGTGTTTGTTTTTGGCATTCTATACCAGGCTACCCCCTTAATTAAATTAAATTAATTTGAAGGACGAGACACCAATGCGCGAGGAGCGCATGGTCTTGACAGGAGTCACAGGACATAAAATCCACACTATAGGAAAAGGGCACCGAAAAATCCGCCACACAATTTATGTGGTAAAAGACGACTTCCCTATTGACTATGAAGGGATACTGGGAATAGACTTCTTTTAAAAACAACAAGCAATGTGCGATCTCGGCAAGAAGCGACTTTGGTGACGAGACATTAAAACTCCAGCCTTACAGCAAATTAATCTTGAAACCGCGAAGCAAAACAATTATTCAAGCGATAACCAGCTCGAAACGTGTAGGAATCGTAAAAGTGGAAGAAATAATGCCAGGGGTATTTATTGGAAACTGCCTAGTAAAACCGGAAAAAAGGAACATGCCCAATTAGCGTAATAAATATAACAGACGAACAAGTGGTGATACCTACGTTACTGGTAACGATAGAAGAGTTACCCGAAGACGTGACACCGCAGAGAAACATATGGTGCAAATAACGCAACGAAAAGATAAGGAACCTATGCAAGCGTAAAGAACGTTTGAGAAAATCATTACGCACCGAACATTTAAATAAAAAAGAAAAGGAAGCGTTAGAACAGATCTGCGAAGAATTCTGCGATACATTTTATTTGAAAGACGATGTGCTAACTTGTACCTCGACCGTATCGCATGAAATTAATACGCGTACTGATAGCGTGCCGGTAAATGTCCGTCCGCTTACCCGAGAAACACAAGAAAGAGGTAAATCAACAGACTGAAAAAAATGTGGAACGAAGAAATCATACGATCAAGTACCAGTCAATGGAACGCGCCAATACTGGTAGTTCTCAAAAAGAGTGACGCTTCAGGAAAGCAGAAATTACGAATAGTGATGGACTTTAGAAGATTGAATGATTTGACGATCGGAGATTCTTATTCGTTACTAAACATTATCGATATTTTGGATCAGCTGGGAAATGCTAAATATTTCTCAACCTTAGATCTCGCATCCGGTTATCATCAGATCGCTATGAACGAAAAGGATAAAAATAAAACAGCGTTCTCTATACCGTATGGGCATTATGAGTTTAACCGAATGCTCTTCGGGCTGAAGAACGCGCCGGCGACTTTCCAATGGTTAATGAACGCCGTATTAGTCGGCATGCAAGGTATCAGATGTCTCGTATATTTAGACGACATCGTAATATACGGATCAAGCCAAGACCATAACAAAAGATTGACGGAAGTACTACAGCGACTACGCGAACATAATCTAAAGCTGAGAAATAAAGAAAAATGCGAATTTTTGCGTAAAGAGTTACATATTTAGGGCATATAATTTCAGAAGACGAGATATCACCCGATTCAGCCAAATTGAGTGCCGTAAAAGATTTTCCAACTCCAAAAAAGGTAAAAGACATCCAATCTTTTATAGGACTAGCTGGATATTATCGAAAATTTATAAAAAATTTTTCTAAAATCGCCAAACCTTTAACAACATTGACAAAAAAGGATAGCAAATTTAATTGGAATACGGAGCAACAAAATGCGTTCGATAGCCTGAAAGAAAAGTTAACCTCCGCACCGGTTACCCGAATTTCACCCGACAATTCCTGATAACTACAGATGCATACGGATTACACTATTGGAGCGGTACTGTACAAGGGCCGGTAGGCCAAGACCGACCTATCGCTTACGCAAGCAGGATATTAAATAAAGCGGAGCAAAATTATAATACTACAGAGAAAGAACTATAAGCCATAGTGTGGGCGGTAAAACATTTCCGACCCTATATTTATGGAACAAAGTTTCTAATAATAACCGATCACAAACCTTTAATCTGGCTCTTCAGTGGAAACGATCCCGGATCGAGATAAGGTGGTGACTCAAGTCAGATGAGTACGACTACGAGATAATACACCGAGCTTGGAAAGATAACACGAACGCTGACGCTCTAAACCGGAATGCTATCACCGACCAACCTCAAGTAAATAATGTAACGCAAGAATTAAAAGAATGAGAATATAGCGAAGCGAAAAAACAACAAATTCTATATGAATACCAATGCTCCCCTCGGAGGACATCAAGGAGTAACACGAACACTAAACCGCATAAAATTAACACACAACTGGACYGGTCTAACGAAAGACATGGAAAATTACATATCGAAATGCGAATTCTGCCAAAAAAATAAAACAAGCAGAAAAACTAAAATTCCGCTAATAATAACAGAAACATCAAGTAAACTGTTCGAAAAATGTGCGTTAGATATTATAGGACCACTAAGCGTTACTACGCTAGGAAATAAATATCTATTTACGTTTCAAGATGACCTCAAAATTTAGTAAAGCTATCCTATTATTTAATCAAGAAACGACAACGGTAGCAAAAGAATTTATAACAAAAATAATTTGTGAACATGGCATCCCGGAAACAGTCTTAACGAACCAAGGTACTAATTTTTTGAGCGAAATATTTTAAAATGTATGTAAATTACTTAAAATTACCAAAATTCAAACAACCGCGTACCGGAGAGCAACGGAGCATTAGAAAGGTCGCATAGGACTCTTGCAGAATACCTATGACATTATATTAACGAAGATCAAACGAATTGCGATGAATGGATCCGTATGCGATGTTCACTTATAATACAACACCGCACACGGCAACTAATTATACTCCGTTCGAATTGCTATATGGGCACCAGGCTACTCTGCCTACGGCCCTGTCTCTACCTTCGAAACCTACGTATACGTATGATAATTACGCGGAAGAATTAAAACAGAGATTGAGAGCGACACAACAAGTAGCTAAATCGCACATAAATAAAGCAAAAATAAAAGCTAAAATATACGCTGACAGAGACTCTAACACAAAAACCTTCAAAATAGAAGATAAAGTATTATTACAAGACGAAACGTTACGACGTGGACGTTCAAAAAAATTAGAGACGCCTTGGACAGAACCCTATCGCGTCACAGAAAAACTATCCGACGTAAACTATAAAATCCAAATAAAACGAAAAACTATATGCGTCCACGCGAACCGACTAAAATCGTTCGTCGAACATTAAAAGCAGAAAAAACAAGCGTAGCAAAGTAACAATAAGTTAGTTGTAGAAAATAAGAAAACATAAAATAAAGCAAAATAAAAAACTATGTATAAAATTACTTACAATTGTTACGGCAGTGCACGAACACGGGGAGGGAGTAAGCGCACTACCCTGCCATCTGTACGAGAGACAGTTATTATTAACCATCCTCGCTGTTCTACATCCATTAAGATAGAATCTAGGGATTCGGCCAGAGGTGAGATTCCGAGTCACGTTCCAACACCCTCAAACTTGATGACCAATACCTCCGTCAGCAGGCGGAACACTTGGTCGGCCAATAGCGTACGTTACACGACGCACAATTCATGTTGATCACAGCTCAAAGTTCTGCAGCGAAAAAAATCGCATCCAACCGAACGCACTAAGAGACTGTGTAGATAGATAAAAAGAAAGGTGAGAAGGTATAAAATGATAATATAATATCTCTTGCAAGAGCTTTCTTCTGTGCACTTCCCCGACGAAAGCGAAAGACGCATCTCCGTTCATGATAACAACATTTCATGATGAGCCAGGAATCTACTTCGAGAATACCGGTCAACTTCAACAAGTAGAAGCAACATGAAAATTAGTGATAGAAATAGATGTTCTAGCAATAGATGCAAGGTTCCTACAACTAGAAGATTATCGCGAACAAACACAAAAATTATATGAAAAAATTCACATAAACATTCAGCCGACCTGTCAAAATGTAATGCAGGTAATCGAAAAGGACATCGCGAAACTAAAACTATTAATCGAACGCTTGAACACCTTATATCAGACACCTAAGCTAAAACGTGGCTTGATAAACGTAATAGGATCCATAAGCAAGACACTGTTCAGTACCATGGATGCTGAGGACGCAACGTTAATAATGAACAACTAAAATTACTACAAAACAAACAGTTAACTCTTCAACATGTTACTCGGAACCAAATAAAAGTCTCAAATGCCACAATAGGACACATAGAAAATCTAGAAAACATTGGTTTATAATGAAAATCTACTGTTAAACGTTACAAATAGAATGCAACAGCAATTAGCAAAAACAATACGTCGAGAAGATGTGAACGAGCATTTATTAATACTAAATATACTACTATTGTGACTGACCTGACGAACGACGTCAAAGACATTATAGACTTCATGACCTACACTAAAAACGGCGTATATTAACTCACTTATTACCAATAGAAACAATAGAAACAATAGTAACAGAATTACGAGAAGCAACTACCTTACTAACAAGCGGATTACATTTTCCTTTTAGAATTCAAACAGCGAACTGGCGAATTATACAAAAACATATTGTTACAAGCGCGCATTACAATTACCCTAGCATATATATAATATTAAGATTTTCGATTGTAGCATACCCTGTGTACGAAATAATTAAAATAACGCCTGTATCCATACACAATAGCGCAAATGGATTTACGTTAATAAAGACTATATATCACCTCCTAGCTATAGATAAGGAAAATCATCGTTATCTCCTATTAAATGAGCATGACCTAAAAAAAAGCACCCAGGACTCCATAAGATACACGTGCGATCGTAACTGGCCGATGTATCACGTGCAAGAAGATGCACCGTGCGAATATGCGAATAATACAAATATACGCAAAGAGCCAAACACAAAATTGTAAAAAACAGCACATAATAACTAACACCACGTTTTGGATAACTCTGTCAGAACAACAATCCTGGTTGTATTCTACACCCGGAGAACAGGAGATTAATTGTAAAAACCAAAAAGAAAAAGTTATGATAAAAAATACAGGCAAAATTACGTTAGGACTAAACTGTAAACTAACGACACCCGAAGTCACGCTCAAAACAACTAGCCAGTTACATTCTAAAGTTATTATAGCTCACCTCCCTAAATTCAATATTACTTCAATCCAAGAAATTAACGATGAAAATAACATAAAGCTTTCAAAAAAGCTCAAATTGAAACAAGTAATAGACAACCCGATAAAATTGATCGAACTTAGTAACAGCCTGAACGAAATAAATAAAGAATTAGAAAAAAATGAAGAAAATATACTTTATAATAAATATTTTGTATATCCTATAGGGAGCAACCATAATAACGATAATTTTAGTATTTAATAGTTATAGGATTAGCACTATGCGTTTCCAAAAAAACGGAGACGCAATAAGCGGGCGGCTCCCACGTAGCAATTAAGCACACGATTGAAATATAAATATAAATATAAATATCGAGAAAACCAATATGTAAAAATAAAATAAGAAAACTTGATCCCCTCGTTTTCTTTCATTAAGGGGGAGAGATGCTATGACAAAGTAGTCAGTCCGGAAACGCGCCATATACCGATCAATTTTTGCTTATCGGTCGCTCGACGGCGCGAGCCGACAGCGATAAGATGACACCCRTCTAAAGGTCGCAGTCACCTCTTCCCCGGAAGTAACTGCGATCTTGCTGACCATGTCGGTGCTGACCGGTAGAACCGACCCGGTAACAAACCAACAAAACGCGTTATCAAGAGATACGGTAACTCGCGACGAGTTTACTATATATGTATAGCAGTGGTCGCAACGAAATGCCCTTTTCGAGCCGATTTCTGAAGCGACGCCTACTGTCCTCCCCACTACCGTTCAACGCTCGGCGGCCGAGCCGCCGAGCGCGCGTGTGACGCTATGCTTCAAGAGCGTCCCCATATCAGAAATATGACGAAATCGCCCTTCCGTCAAACTATTATTAAAACACTAAATTGTTTATATTATTA
>JANQDE010000240.1:4114-45783 GCA_037157785.1 Cephalotes varians | reverse complement strand
GTCATCGTCGACCCATCCTGTGTTGTACGGTTGCAACTTCTGACACAAGAGGCGCTAGTGATCAAGTCTGGCAGTGACGTAAGCATGTATGTATCGAGATCGAGAATGAGCGAGCGAGAGAATGGGAGAGCCGAGAGCGAGTGAGAGAGCGAGTGAGAAAACAAGCAAGAGAGCGAGCGATATAGCGCAATGCTTCTTTYCGTRCGTCYGAATGTCYTTTATACTTTCTATGMATTCCACTTGTACATAATTCAATATTTAATAATCGGATGACAATATAGATTTTCTCTGTTTGTTATTAACAATAATAAATCAAATGAGACTAACTCTTTATTTTAATATATTCCAATTGTTATAATGATTTTTAATAATCGGATAATGATATTGATTAGCTGGCTTAGCTGAATTTGTTAATTAACAATCATAAACCAGACAAGACGGTTTCTTTATTATTACTTCTAATACGCTTAAATTGTTTATAACTCGATATTTAACAATCGAATGATAATATTAACTAACTGCTTCCTCTAAATTTCTTAACTGGCTATTTGTTAACTAGCTATTTTTTCTGAATTTATTAATTAACAATTATGAACTGGGCAAGACGACCATTTCATTTCTAATATTTACTTTTCTAACATACTCCAATGGTTATAGCTCGATATTTAATAACTGAATAATTGTCGACTAGCTGCTTTAGTTGAATTTGTTAATTAACAGTTATGAACCAAGATAGTAATACTAACATCAACAAAGAATGAATTTAATATTTTTCAATACTTCCTTCCTATTCCACTTGTACATACTCAATATTTAATAATACCGACAATATCGATTAACTGTTTTCTCTGAATTTATTAATTAACCAATTGTTTATAACTCAATATATGTATAACAGTCGTACGACGATATAAACCAGCTCTAGACCAAGTAAACAGTTATAGATCAAGCAAAACGGTCATTTTATTTTTAACACATTTTAATTGTTTATAGCTCGATATCACAATTGGGTAACAATATTGACTACCTGCTTTAGCCGAATTTGTTAATTACAACAATCGACGATATCGAGAAGCTGCTTTTGTTAAATTTGTTAATGAACAGTTATGAACCGAGCAAGATGGTTACTTTACTATAGTTGTTTATAACTCAATATTCTACAGTCGGATAATAAACCAATCTGATATAGACCAGTTGCTTCTATTGAATTTGTTAATTAACAGTTATAGACAGGACGAAATAATTTCTTTATTTCTAATACGTTCCATTTACTATTTATATTATATGTATTTATAGTGCCGCGAAACGAGTATCTACACGCGAGCCCGCGAGTTGCGATCACCTGTAATTATTAAATCTCAATGACAAATGAATTAATCAAGTTCTAAATAGGCGTATTGGGTTTGAATTGTATAATACAAGTGTTTCTATCTTTCCTCTACGTCCTTTATGAGCGGAGGACTTGCGATACAAAATTCGAAATCTTTAAATTTATCAAACAATTACGTATTAAACATCATTTCCGTCATTTAAACGGCACACCGTTATTTTCGGACAGATAACGCAATCATAAATCGAAATAATAATTCAATAATCTTTTAATAAATAAATTATTTCTTAAATCGATGTTAACAATGCTAGCATCTTAAAAAATTGTAAATAACTTATTGCGAAAAATATTACCTCAGCCAAGGTTTGAATCTAGGACTTTCCGAGGCAAACGTCTTTACCAATTCGATCACCGAGCGCGCAGTTTATATGACTGAAATGATGTTTAATACATATTTAAATATAATTAAGCACCAAGATCTAGCTGTGACCAAACTTGCCTGTCTCTTAATTGTTTGATGTATTCAATATAATGGTCGTGATTATTCTTTAAACTTATTTTTAAATTATGTTTACAATATCAGAGTATTTATAAAAATTTCATCCCATCATCTCGACAATTAAATTCTACTTGCAGTTTAAAGAGAAAACTATTGTACCAAATCTAAATACATATATAAATACATATATATTATAACATCTGAACACTAMAAAATGCATGATATCTTCACAAAACCTTCTTAAAAAATTACCTTTTTAAAAAAAAGTAAAAAACGCGACAAGTTTACGCGTTGGAGGAAATATTGCTGTTCTAACCCAAATGGTAGTAGCTTTAATTTATTCTAACCCAAGTGATAGTAGCTCTAATTTCTTTTAAAAAATATTATCTCATAAAATTGTGTTACTTAACTCAATTCAAATAATATTTATCTAACCCGTGGTTATTATTCAACCCAGATAATATGTATATCATTTGTACAAAAGATATGAAATCAATAAGAAACGCCAAGTTTTATCTCATTATCTCGACAGTTATTAAATTCCACACGCAGTTCAAAGAAAAAACTGTTGTATCAAAGTGATAATATCTTTAATTTAAAAAAAAATAAAATCTAATCTACTATTTGTATAATATTACTCAGTCCAAATAATATGTATATCATTTGTATAAAAGATTTGAAATCAATAAATGGCGCCAAGTTTCATCCTATTATCTCGAHAGCTAAATACATAATTKCTATTAAAAAATAAAATTCAAGTGGAACGTAAAAATCCAAGTGATAGTATTTTTGTATTTATGGGTCTTTTCATTCCAACCCAAATGCTTGTAGTTTTAACAGTTCGAATTGAATAAAAGATTTAATTGCAAAAAATTAAATAGGTAACGATACAAAATGAAAAAATTTAATTTAAATAAAAAAAATTTTTATGTAAAAAAACTTGGCGCTGCAAGACTTAATAAGATAAACAACAAGACAATTTATGTAACAATAAATTTAATGCAAACGTTACATTGAATAAAAACAAAGTTTATGTATTAAACATAAACTTATGTATTAAATATCTTAAATCTATTCAACGCATATTATTTACTATTTTATTTCATCGTTCTGAAGATTTATGTATTCATTCATTTGTTAATGGTGGTCCATCAAGCATTAGGTAAGTTTGTTTCTTTTCCATTTTTGTCCGCTTAGACCAGTGATAATTCATTGTTTATCATATTTGAAGGTTAAAAAGTTCTCCTTTTGATAAAAATGGAGACTGACTAGTCCTGTGTCTGTTGTACTTTCATAATCAAAATTTACGTTGTATACGTTTGGATCCGTTGAAGATGGCTTAAAAAAAAACCTTCGAAGAATATAAATACTATGCAATCAATACATTTATAGTTGACTACGCACCGATAATCGCATTCTGATTTGCCTTTTATTATTACCTTTGTTTCTTTTAATTTTTTAATATGAAGAGCCTTAGATACTAATTTTTATAGTGTTGATTTTATCAGTTTGACTTTACCAAAGTCAGGTCAAAGTCGTAATTTTAATTTAAATGAAACACTCTATTTTTTTTTATTTTATAATCAAATGGTGTCTTTTTAAGAGCTTTTTTCAGAATACTATAATAAAATTTTCATTACGTACTTTTCTAGTTATGAAGCTTGAAAATCATAGTATCGCTGGCATTATCTCTCAAAATGTATCGTATGGAGATTGCCGAATCGAATTACCCCAGACACTCCTTTTATGTGTGCGCACCTGCTCGCGCACGCACGCGCGCGTTATGAGTACAATAAAAGCAATATTAAATATAAAACAGCTGACTAGTATAGCGAATAGATGTACATATTACTGTCTAATTTGTACTTGTGCATACAAAACTGTAAAGTAAGTAACAATTATTTTGTTGTGTGGGTCCCTTGATGAGAGCCACGGATTTACTGGATTTCGTCGGGTTAAGACTTAAAAGCCAGAGATTACCAAAAGAACTCACCACTGATGTGACTAACAATTATACACATTTATTGGAAATATACAATTGATCACTTAATTATTATTACTTATCACTATTACTTATCATTATTATTACTTATCACTACACTTAATTATTATTACTTATTTCCTCGAACGTTTCCACTAAATGTTGTATCGCGTTACACTTCGCGGCACTGACCAGCTCAACGCGTCAGGTCTCGGGTTTCGGCACGGCTTCACTCGCGTACTCGCGTACTCGCGTACTTTATGCCGGGACGGCCTTACGTGACTCGTGATTTCCGATCTTATGATTGACTTTCCCGTTCCTCTTATCAGTCTCTTTTAACTTAATTTTATGGAATCGGGTCGGCTCGAAAGGCTATTGCCTAATGCCGACTCAGGGGTTCCGTGTCCCCAATTCTGGTGCAAACGAAGAAGTTCGGTATCGAAGTTCTTAACTTGCATTTTCATAATTATTAACCTAGTTCTTAATTTCTTAATCTTTAAATTAGGTTTCGCTTTTCTTACGTAAATTATCGCGGTTTCGCCATTTCGGTCGCCTATGCGTTCGCTGATGCCGCGCGCGTTTCGCTGTGTCGGCATTTCGTTAAAGATCGCGTACGATCTACTTTCTTGAATATTATGTGTCTAATATATTAATAACTGTTTATAGCCGTTTGGACTATAACAATTTCATTGTGATACATTGGACAACTGCAGCAATTACATTGTTGCAACAATTTTTTAAGTAATAGTTTTAATTCAATTATTTTGTACTACATTACGACGATTTTTAGCTTTGTAATTATCTTTGAATTAACAACTCTGCGTCTGTTGCTCTTATCACTTATAAATTATCTATTGATTTAATATACATTGACTTTATTTTTGTTTAAAACGTCTGTCATTAAAAAAATACATTATCTTGGATTTTTTTTTAAATTTTGTAACACTTTTCTTTTTAGTATTTATCAAAATTTTTTACAATAGTTAATTTATTTAACAGTTATTATACCAAATCTTACAAAGCAAGATAATATTTCTTTTAATGATTAGGATTGGGGGACCAGTAAAAGATCTTACAGTCTTGAAGTTACAGATATTTAATCAGATCATGCACAATGAAAACAATGCTATCTCCAAATCCACCATTGAGAAAACGATCAGACGCTTCGAAAAAATTAACTGCGTGAAAAATCGCCCAATATCTGAACGTTCAATATTAGTAACTAGTAAAAAAAAAATATTGCGCAATCACATTTTAACCGACGCTTAGAATTTTGGAAGGTAATGATGACAAGAATTGCCAATCCAAACTTTCTTTACATAATATTTTCAGACGAAGCTGCTTTTGAATTGACTGGTAATGTCAATAGATTGTAGAAATTGCAGATTCTGGAATAACAGCAACTCTTGTTTGACTATAGAAGCTTATACCTAATATCCGGAAAAATGCAACATCTTAGCGACGCCTAAGATCAAACTAATAAGATCAGTAAATAAATCTTTTTAACTCTAAAACTTTTGTCTGAAACATTTTTTCAAAATGTTATCTTCCAGAATAAATCCGTATCCCACTGTATATATTTATACGTCTGTATATGAGAAATTTGAATAATAATCACGGAGTATGTAACTGGTTGGATGGAAATAAAGATAAATGGGATGGTTTCAGGAAAGATAATGCTATGGGATCTACTTTCTGGCATTAACCAGATAACCCTCAATAACGGGAAAAATAATGCTACGGGGTTTACTCTCTGATGTTAGCCAGAATGATTCTCAATAGCAGAGAAAGTTTATATGTGCTAAAAAAAGAGGAGAAGAAAAAAAATAAGTGAGAAAAGAGAAAACATCTGAAGATTCGCAAGGCTGATGGCCTACGTAGAAAAAGAAAGAAAGCAAAGGAGGCGAAAGAATTATTTATATTTCTCGTAGGTTTTTTAAATGGTTTTTTAAACTATTTGTTCCGGTAGATGTAACAGTTACAATATTAGAACACGATTTTTCGATCAGTGCTTTGGAGGCTTAGATAGTTACTGTGTCTGTCTCCGGTTGTAATTCGGTAATGCTGATGGTGATGATGAAGCTGAGTTGTTCTGAGTTATTACTTCGATTACGATTTATATATTTTTGTTTCTGTCAATCACCGAATACTTGGAAACCGAAAACTAACGGCACTGAACTGCAGACTGATCGCAAGATAGACTTCTGTTTTACTAACTCGCTCTGTTTGCAAAGGACTGTATATATTCGGGAGGTTATTAGTTATGTCTTTGTCTCATGAGTGGTGTAGTTGCGAATTGAAATTAGGTTTATCAGTTTTTAGACCTATTTAACATTCTAAGACTCTCATCGTCGACTATGTGTCGAGTGTTCATTTGAAATAGATGGGATCTTTATAAGTCGCGAAACATGAGGTATTACTTGCGATTATTTGATTTCTATCATCTGCTTTCAGCTTCGATATCTCTTAATCTATAAAACATCTGCTATGTTTTTTTTAAATAAAAGATCTGCATTACCTTTTAATCTACAATATAATCTTTCTCTCTCAGAACTCGACTTTAATTTAGATGGTTCTCACTTACTGATAAGGTTCTTACTATTCGTTAAATAGTATGATCAATAGTCATTATTGCTGTTTTCTGTGGCCTTAAAAGACATCCTCAGATATTAGTTATAAGATGTATAGATGTTAGGTATTAATTTATTTAGCCAAATAAGCTCGCATAACTTGTTTCTTGTAGTGATAACGAAACTCTTTTTATGGTAACGATGAAAGAAAAGAATTATAGAGTCTATCGGATGTAACAATAGATCTATTTTCAAATTGCTATATCTCGAAAATAAAAAATCATACTGAAATGAAACAAAATGCATTTTAAAACTAAAAGTTGATACTTTTGCATGGTATTAACGAAATAAAAAAAAATTTGCTGTCGATGGTACAACGTCCTGAAGATTAAACTTATCATTTTTGGCTTCTTTAACGCTATTTTTCTCAAAATTGTGATGTGATAAGCAAATTTGAGCAACGGATTCGTGTTCAGCAGACAAAAATACATCGGAAATAATTATTCATGTTGCAAAAGGAAGTCAAATTTTGTCGGACAGTGATAATTATTGACACAAAGTTCATGTGTAGGTAGAGCGGATTAAACTGAGTAAAAAAGTTTTGTATTATTATATTTTCGCAATAGTTAATGAGAAATTAATTATTAAATTGTCGAATGAGTACATCTGCCTGGCCTATCACTAAATGCAAGCAAGCAGCGAGATATAATCCGCAGCGATCGTGGTTGCTAGAAGCTCGGGGAGTTGTTCTACAAATTCTATATCCGTCACACGCTACTTGCATGTAGCCGTTGTAGAAAATAATTCGYCGTGCTCCTAGCAATCACAATCACTGAGTAGTCGTATCTTATCGCACGTTTGTATTTGGCGATAGATCGGGCGGAAAGAAATACGTACTCATTCAGCGATCTTCAGTAATTAAATAATTTCTCGTTAACTATTGCGAGAATTGCAAAATAATATAGGACTGTTCAATTTTAGTTAAGTCCGGTCTACGAGCGTTGTGTTAATAATTATCAGGCACTCTTTATTTTTGCAGATACGGTGCTCCTGGATCGCAGTTAGTTACTGAGATGTTTAAAGTGGACTGGAATACGTACTTGGCTAGTCGAAGAAATATTATTGTTGCACAGATCGATGGTAGAGGAAGCGGAGGACAAGGCTACAAATTGCTTCATGAGGTCTATTATAGATTAGGTTCTGTAGAAGTGGCTGACCAACTTGAAGTTACGGAGTAAGTAAAATATTAATCAAGATTAATATGTATGTCTGCTTGTTTCTTAAAATATCTTTGTTTAAATAAGAGAATAAGAGAATAAGAGAATAAGATAATATTCTATTTTTATATTTATTAAGATATCATAATAAATAATTTTTCAGCTTTTATATGTAATATTATCTATTAAACTTAAACATATATGTATATATATATTTGTAAAGTATATAGAACATATCTTTATTCTCAATAAGGTTACAATTGTTATTTACAGATATTTAAGGGATTCACTACATTTCGTGGATAAACGAAGAGTCGCCGTTTGGGGATGGAGTTATGGTGGTTTTGTTGCCGCTCTTGTTTTGGCTCATCCGGAACAGAAAGTATTCCAGTGCGGAATAAGCGTCGCGCCTATCGTCTCCTGGGAGCTTTACGGTACTGTGAATCACTATTGAATCACTATAGAATTGTCTTTTTGAAAATACTATCGGATTTTTTTTCATTCTTAACATACTTCATGAAAAATTCTAGTAACATTGATGTGATTTAAGAATAATTTTTAAACGGTGGAAATATACTCACCCGCAAAAAACAGGCCACCAGATTTTTGCACAATTTTCTGACATCTTTCAATAGCAATAACTCAGCAAAAAATTATTAATACATCAAGTATTGAGATGAACTAAAACTCAAATTAAAATTTAAACCTTTCTCTGGACAACTGCTTAATTAAAATTGAGTTACAAAGAGTCAGACCTGGATCTGATCCTCCAAAAAGTATCATGGTATAAGATGGTTAGTATATTGTTTTATCAGCACTAAGAAATAGACATATTACATTTATGGAAATAAAAAACAATCTGCAAGAAATTGGAGTAGAGGTGAGATAACACCATTCGGCGAAGACCTGTGGAGGAAAAATCAATATCTTGACATTCAATGTCAAAGATTATTAATATTAAGTGCCAGCTTTAAAATATCGGCATCGTGAAGCTTGATTAAATTTCGCAATAAAATATCAAAACTGGAACATTCACGATTGGAGTTGTGTGTTATTTATGGACAAATCAAGATTTTGTCTTAGAGCGCCCAATGGCCGTTAACGAGTATATCGTCGTCCTGGAGAACAATTTGTCCTATGCGTTATAAAAATGAATCAAAATTTTTATGGCTCCATTATGGTTTGAACCGAAATATCAGCAGACGTTCATACAGATCTCCACTTTATGAGCGTAACATGTGTTACGTCCAGACTCCAGTTTAATTTTTTTTATTTCAAATAGAAAGGATTGTGGTAAGCGAGACACAGAAGGACGTTTCAGATATTCCCTCGCAGATCAACGCGCTGTAGCGTGAGCCACAAATTGAACACATTTGTCTCAGGTTCCAGATGCGGATCAATGTATGGACGCTATGACGCCATCTGAATAATGCATTCGCCTTTAAAACAAGAAACTAAATTCATATGACCAAAGAACGGACCATGATCTTACGAGGATGATATAAAGGTATTTAAATCAACTGCGACTATTCGAAGTAAAAGTGTTTAATCCTCAAGGTTAACTTGTTAAATTAAAGTTGAATACATAATAAATTGATAAATTAAAGATTAATAAATAATGAATTATTCGCATAAGTCTCTTCTTATATCATTTTACATAATATTATGATAAGTCGTGTAAGTATGATTTAGTGTTTACAATTAATTTGTGTTGATTTATGTATGTATATTGTGTGTAGTATTTTGTGTATTGTCGTGTGGAAGAGAGCGGGGAAGAAGTAGGAAGCTATTCGTATATCTCGTAAATGGTGACGTGAAAAGGGGAAAGAAATTATAAAAAAAGGGATAAGGAAGGGGGAGTGAGGTAGAAAGGAACAGCAGCACTCGGCTTTTGATTCGAGACAATGGACCTGACTTCGTTTAGATCGAAGTTGTCGGGCCCGATAGTGTAGGAACCGGAAAAAAGAAGTATGTTGAGGAAATTGTGAAATTAGGATGTCCAAAAGTTAGTGAGGATTATAGTTGAAATAAAATCGAGGATGAGGAGGAGGAATAAATATTTTTTTTATAAACTCTACGCTAAAACACAGAGTTCATGGAAAAAGGAACGTGAGGAGGCTCCTCAGGGGAACTAATAGAAGAGTAAAAGAAAGAAGGAATAGAAAGAGGAGGCGAATCTGAAAATATCCTTAGTGGAGTTTAATAAGGAATGGGAAGTCGGGGAGGGATTGGCACGCTCAAACCAGTGTTGTTGTTCGGGTCGGGTTTTTCGTGCATGCGCGATGAATACGGTATCAGTTAAGTGTGTAGTATGAATAAAAAGGAGTGCTGTTGTAACGTACACACTCGTTACCGAATGCGGTATTTCCACGCGGTGATACGCGGCTTATTGTTTCTTCGCGTTCGGCGTGGTCGGGAAGAGAATATTACCTCCCTCAGTTTGCTTTATTAATGACTCTGGATACAGTAACTGGATGATCCCGTGAGCATCCGGACTTCTTCAGGTACAATGAGAGAATAGGACTCGGGACACGAGGGAGCCCAATCGGTTACGAGCCGCCTGACCAATCGGAATGCTCGGTTGGCACGGCGAATCATCGCAGCGAGAAATCGGCGGCAACGCGGGAACACAAACTAACATGATATTGCACTGAACACGTCGCCTCCCTTGAAAGAATGTACTTTCAAAAAAGAAAAAAAGGAAAAAAAATACATTCCACGAATGCGCTCGTTATTGTCGCAGATAAGGGAATATTTATATTCTAATAAATCGCTTGTATGTAAATTAAAACTAAGAGCTCGATTGAGCTTTTATCGGATTTTCTAACGAGTACCGATTACCGGCTGGCACGCGCTTCATGAGTCTACTGGCAATATTGACAGCTTAGATAAAGGTCTCACGAATGAACCCTTAGCGGTATGAATAGTGGCGGTTCGCACAACGCCGTCAAAACCAGCATGAGTCTCCTGAATCCGTCCTAACGCCCATTGCATTGGCGCTAAGCTTTGTTGCATTATAAGTACAAGCTGTCCGGGCTTCAATTGCGCATTCTTGAGCGTTCCGTGACGTCCTTGTTGATCTTCCATTTGGAGCGCTCCTGTAATGAGTGAAGGTATTCAAGGCTCCACCTTTTCCAAAAATGTTGTCTTATCTGGTCGACTCGTTGCCAACACGTTAGCCGGTTCTCGTTTATATCGCATAAATCGCGGCAAAGGAGACTGTTCATAGCCGTTCCAACCAGAAAATGTCCCAGACTAAGATATGTTAAGTCGCTTGGATCGCTGCTCAGTTGCGTGAGCGGACGTGAGTTCAAGATAGCCTCAATCTCAGCAAGCACCGTCTGCATTTCCTCAAAGGTTAGGTGGGCCCTACCAATGATTCGTGCCATGTGATGTTTAACTGCCTTTACGGCAGCCTCCCATAAGCCTCCGAAGTGAGGAGCGTTAGGCGGAATAAATTTCCATGTGGTTTCTTGCTCGCACAGGAATTGTTTTATGCCTGCTTGCGCTTGCTGGCTGTTGAGGAAATCTCGAACTTCCTTAAGCTGATTGTGAGCTCCCATAAAGTGGATCCGTTATCCGAATACATGCATATCGGCCTACCTCTTCGTGAGATGAAATGCACTAATAAACGTGTCCGATGAGATCGCTCAATGTGGACAGCCTTCGTGGCGAAGCACACGAATATGGAAATATATGCTTTGCTATTGCGGACGTTTCGCCTCTCTTATGATGACGGGACCGGCGACTAGTCCACGCCACAGTGCGAGAATAGTCTTGATACCGTAACGCGGTTGACCGGCAGAGAACCCATTATCGCTTCTGATTGGATCGGTTTAGCTCTGAAACATGTTATGCAATTTCGAAGAATTTTGCGCGTACTTGATCGCAACGCGAGAAGCCAAAACCGTTGTCTGACGGCGGCCATGGTGGCCTGCGTCCCAGCATGCATATTATGCACATGTTCATGATTTATGACGCGTTTCGTTAAATCATGTTCGCGGGGTAACAGTATGGGGTGTCGTGCATCGAATTGTACGTCTGAGTTTTTCAGTCTATCTCTTACGCGAATTAGTTCGTAAGGGAAACAACGAGAGTAGTTTGCTAGTCGTGCTGATGGAGTTGCCTTTGCTCAATGCTCTGTATTCTTCAGGAAATGAGCCTCTCTGTATCCCCTTGCATGCGATTTCTAGAGCATGAGATATTTCGTTGTGAGAAACGAAGCTAGTTGGTGGGCTCGGTCTGTGTGTTTTGTGAAATCTGAGACAATAAGCTACAATACGGCATATCTTATTCAAGTTGGAGAATTTGCTTGCTAAATCGTCGATCACGGAACGCTCAAGAACGGTTGCAGCGACGGAAGCTATTCGTGCCTCTGGGGTATCCTCTTCGAGTTGAATGAACTTGCCACTTGGCCACCTATCCTGTTGCGTTCGTAGGAATGCAGGGCCCTGTCACCATAAGACTGCGTTTATCAAGTCATGAGGCTCGAGTCCACGTGATAGCACGTCAGCTGGATTGTTCGATGATGAGATATGTCGCCAACTCTTTATTTTTGTTAGGCGTTATATCTCACCGACCCGGTTGGCAACAAAGGCCGTCCATCTTCAGGAAGGTGAAGTCAACCAATTTAAAGTTATCGTGGAGTCTGACCAAAGGAAGATGCTCATGTGAGATAGGTCAAATGAATCTCGAACCTTTTCAAGTAGTTGAGCTAACAGTAATGCCGCGGATAATTCTAATCTCGGCAAGGATATGGCCTTGAGAGGCGCAACGCAAGACTTTGAAGAGTAATTCTGTGCGACATTCATTGGTGTCCTCCGTTCAGACATATATGCATGCTCCGTAAGCACGCTGACTAGCATCGCAAAACTCGTGTATTTGGACAAATCGAGGATCCGATGCAAATTTTACGCATCGCGAAATCCGTAATTTACTTAGTTTGGGTAGTTGCCATTTAAGCTTTAGCCAGCGCGAATGTATGGTTTGAGGAACGGATTCATCCCACTGACAGCCTGCCTGCCATAATTCTTGGAGGATGATTTTCGCTACGACAATGATGGGCCCGAGGAATCCCAAAGGATCAAACAATCTAGCAATTTCCGTGAAAGGATCGCACCCACCTGTCGCTTGAAGAGGAACCGATACGACCGGTCAAGATCCACCCTAGTCGTGTTTTTTGGAGTGTTGGGTGGAGAAGAAGATTGTACCTGTCCCACGCACAACAAATCCTAAAATATTCCAGCGCCTAACAATATGTCGACTTCTGCGGCCTTATGGAAGCGAGGGTCAGCTAGCTCTAGATTGCGAGGAATGTCGAAGATATCTCGCTCAAAAGTGAATGCGGGAAGGTTGCCCGTTACTCGATCTATTACGATGCATTCGATGTTGACCGAATATGAGCTCACGCGAGATTGCAACTTCAAGCGGACAGTCTGAGTAGACGTGACGGTTACGCCATTTATGCCTGAAATGGATACACTTGTTGATCTGGGCCTTAGACCGAGTTTCGTTAGGAATTTCTTGGAGATGAAATTGGCTTGTGAACTGCAATCTAATAATGCGTGGCATTCAACGCGCGCCCCTTGCTTGTCGTAAACTTGAACGATGGCTGTAGAGAGCATGGTATGCTTGTCGTCAGGCATACTAGACGTATGCATGACTAGTGCCGCTGGGGATACCGGCGCCGACTCTTCGCGATTTTCTTTGTCGTAATCCTGTGAGCTCGCGGTGATCGGCGCGTGCAGCAGTGTGTTGTGCTTGGTCTTGCAAGTTTTACAACTGCCGGAAGAGCATTCAGCAGGCGCGTGTGTGGTGGAGCGTAGGCAATTGGTGCAAAGTTTGCGACTACGAATTTCTGATTTTTTGCGAGGTATCGAGAGCGCTAGAAAATCCTTGCATTTGTAAATCGAGTGATCGCCCTGACACTAACTACATTTGAAACGGACTGTCGCCGTGCATGCTGATTGACGCTTGGCCTGTGAAGAAGCTCGCGTGTTGCTGTTCTTGACAGGGGGGCTAGAGGACTTGTTGGTTGCCTCAAGGACCTGACACCGATGTGTTATGAAATCGATGAACTGTTTCAATGTTGGAAGTTCCGTGCCGGTTAGAGAAGACTGCCACTCCCGCACGGTGGCTGTGTCTAACTTAACGTTTAGGATGTACACGAGAATGTCATCCCACTGAGATGTCGGACGTTTCAATACCTGAAGGGTTCGTATGTGCTTAGACGCACCATCCGCAATTTGTCTCGCTGGAATTTTCCTTAGCCATAGACGGAAGTTCCATGATCGCTCTAATGTGCGTGTGCACGATGACTCGTTTGTTGTCGTAACGTTCCCTCAATAATTTCCAAGCAACTTCGTAATTGAAATCGGAAATTTCCAGCGAGTTGATGACATCACTAGCCTCACTGGAAAGGGAAGCTCGCAAGTATTGGAGTTTTTGAACATTGCTGAGCGACATGTTCGAATGTATGATCAAGTTGAAGGCGTCAAAGAACGGAAACCATTCGTCATATTTGCCGTTGAAAGTCGGAAGATTGAGCTTAGGCAGTCGCACGTGCACTACTGAGTCACGGGTGTCGGAAACATTTGATGCCGCGATAACCGTGCGCGCCAATGGACTGGTTACGACTAATAATTCTCTAATAATTCTCTAATTTTTGCCGACAGTGTATAATACGCTTCTTCGAAAGCGACGCGATCGTTAGTTTCGTTCTCGTCTAGCACTTCTAACTGCGATTGAATAGCGTTATAATCGAGCTAATATTGATTTAACTTCAACTTACGCTCTTCGAGCTGTGCTGCTACGGACGGCGTGACAGAAGTGATGGAACGTACGTATTTGTTCGCGTACACGAGGTCTTAATTGTCGAGCGCTGTTTTTTAAGAATAGTTGCGTTTTTGCTAGCCATTGACATTGCTATGTAATAACCTGACTGTACGTGTAACGATTTCTGGTTGGCGGCTAAACAATTCGACAGTCACCCTTACCTGGTTACAATGCTCGTGTTATTTTAGAACGCGACATTGTCTAGCTGCTGGTTTTCTGCCACGGGTGGAAAACGACGGCGTGAGATGATCCTCGAGGGAAAGTCGCTTGAATGGCGTCCCCTTGTGCGCCCCTGTGTCGATCCTCCTAAGACAGGCTCGCTCTTGAAAGTTTTGGAAGTCTTGATCGTTGTCATCGATCCTTGTACAGCGACCATGTATGCGCTCATGCGCGTTGACGGCTCGATTGTGAGCTGGCGTCGACGATACAGCGGGTTGTCTTGGCACTGGACCTCGCCGTGATTGCAAGTTAGGATTATTGTTGCTGCTTGCTGGTGCGCCCGTTGATTGATTCGGACGCCTTGTCGAAGAAGCTTCGTGGATGCCGGGAATGCTAGCGCTGGCTATCCTGTATCCGAAGAGTCGGCTGTCGATCCAATATGGCTGGATCCGGTTCGAAGGACCAAATAATTGTAACGTACGCACTCGTTACCAAATACGGTATTTCCACGCGGTGATACGCGGCTTATTGTTTCTTCGCGTTCGGCGTGGTCGGGAAGAGAATATTGCCTCCCTCAGTTTGAATGTTTGCTTTATTGATGACTCTGGATACAGTAACTGGATGATCCCGTGAGCATCCGGACTTCTTCAGGTACAATGAGAGAATAGGACTCGGGCCATGAGGAAGCCCGATCGGTTACGAGTCGTCTGACCAATCGGAATGCTCGGTTGGCACGGCGAATCATTGCAGCGAGAAATCGGCGGCAACGCGGGAACACAAACTAGCATGATATTGCACTGAACAGCTGTTATCCCCCGCACTAAAATATTCTTTAATTTTTGAAAATCATATAGAAATATAAAATATATATAAATAAGTAGTTATAAAGGCTGTTCGATTAGTTTTAGACTCTATCTTTTTCATTTTTGACAATAGAATTTACAGACAAAAATTTGGAACCCCCATGGGCTCTCCGTTGTCTCCCATCATTGCGGATTTAGTAATGGAATATATAGAAGAGAGAGCTTTAGAGGGACTTGAGACTGAGGTTACTTTTTACTACCGCTATGTTGATGATATTATTATGGCAGTTCCCCAATACTCAATTAATAAAATAGCTAAAGTTTTTAATTCACAACATCGCTTAAGACTTAATCGCTTATAGACTTAAATTCACCATGGAAATAGGGGGAAACGAGTTAAGTTTTCTGGACATCGATATGCACTGGATCATAATGAAAGCAAAAGAAAATGAGAATTTCATGTCGTGACTTATATAGGAATCCTTTTTTCTCTGTGGGATGTGCTAAGTCGGTGGGTTAGGAGGGTTTTGGTTAATTTAAAATTTATATTTTAATTTCCATTTTGATACAGTTTTCTACAATTTTTTATAAATTTACTTCTCAATTACGCATTTTATAAAAAAAAGTTATCCGTTTTGCAACATTCATTTCTTTAAAAGTATAACTTTGTCAAAAAAAATTGTAGAAAAAATTTTAAAGTATAAAGTATAAATTTGTTAGGAAATAAATGAGTTTGGAAACTCATACATTTTTGTATCAGGTAGCCGACTTCTCTGAGCAGTGCTACAGTAAAAAGACAATTTTTTTCTTTATTTTTCAAAGTTGAGCTTTAATGTATACCATTTTATAAAGACTCTTTGTAACTCAATTTTAAACGGTTATATAGAGGAATATTTAAGCTTTAATTTGAGCTTTAATTCATTTCAATACGATAATTTTTTGTTTAGTTATCGTTATGAAAAATTAGAATATTAGAAAATTGTGCAAAAATCTGATTCGTTTTTTTTGCGGGTGAGTGTAATAAATTATTAATAATAATAAAAATATATGTTTGCAGTTAGTGATTTTTTTAGTTATAGACAAAAATAAAGCAATGTAATAAGATACGCAAATATTGAAGCCAAAAGTTTTAATCAAGAGATGTGATAGTGTCTCACGCCAAGTATGTGTTCATACTTTGGACGTAAAACATTATATATACACATACATATATATATATATATATATATATATTATTAATGCGAACCGTCGAGTTGAGTGGAGACACGATAGTCATATCTAAAAAACGGCTAAATGAATGAAATTTTTAATAGGCTCAATAT
Source organism: Cephalotes varians (assembly GCA_037157785.1). Classification (NCBI taxonomy): domain Eukaryota; kingdom Metazoa; phylum Arthropoda; class Insecta; order Hymenoptera; family Formicidae; genus Cephalotes; species Cephalotes varians. The sequence continues at coordinate 29,068 of JANQDE010000240.1, read as the reverse complement.
TAATTGCTTGAAGTCACATTATATAATAAGTATGTTTTTATTTTTTTTTCGATGAATATTAAGAAAGATTTTTTTAAGGCTTTTTCAAGTTCAATAGTGCCAAGTGTTTTTACATTTTTTATTTAAATAACATTTTTGAATATAAAACTTTTATTTAAGTTAGAATAGGAAGATCCTTCAATAGAAATACGTATTTAGTTTTTATTGTATAAAAGATAGTATCACTTAGATTTTATATTTTTGATTTGGTACAAGTTTCTTCTGTAAGTACATCAGTTGAGATAACGCAATTTTTATGAAATTATAACTTGGTGTCAGTTATTGATATCAAATCTTTTATACAAATAATATGACTTGGATAAGGTAACGTAATTTTTATGGGGCGCCAATTATTGATATTAAATAAAAGATTGTTCGGCTAGTGAAGGCAAGATGAAAAGATTATTCGACTAGTGAAGACAAGATTAATTATTTTGAACTTGTTTTTTGTAAATAGTTATGGGTATAATATCGATTTCGGGATTGGATATATGCACTCTGTTATTTTGATCACATACGAGATATAAAAAGTTCTTTGATTTTTGTACGAGTCTAAAAGTAACGTCAAATATACTGCAAGCTTTATTTTCCGGAAGAGCATTTTCGCCATTGATGTATTTTGATTGATCAATACTGAACAATTGTTGTTGTTAAGTAATTCAGAACTAAATTCTCGAGTAGATTTTCTCTTGCTAAATAAATATAATTCGCAACCAGACTATTGCCATAATGTGACTACGACAGCCGACGAGCGCCACTTTCGCACGTGCAATAATACTTTCTTATTGAGTCTCGTCCGGATTTGGATTTGTTCATGAGAACAAAAATGTGATGGTATCTCCCGTTGCGATATCGATATTTCATATAAGCCTTGATAAGTGGACTTCAACTACAATACCATAGTTTTAATTAATAGTAGCAGATCGGTGTCTAGTGTTTGGTTAAAACTTGTGCACGAGAAAAATTCCTTCGTTCTGATGTTCAGCATAGTAGATAAGATGGAATTTTTTATCTGATATAGATCAAGATTGAGATAATATAAATCATTCAATTCAGGCTGAGGGAACCAAAGAAGTTGGTTGTTTTCTATATTATCTATTGTTGTATAACGATTCCCAAGGTAAGGTGATCTAACTTAGGATAAATTATATTCTTCCATTATCACTTTCAAACGAAATCTATTTGTCTTTTTGAGAAATAAATTCAGTAATAATTAGCGTCAAGTCATATATCTCTAAAATTGCGTTATCTTACTGAATCCAAGTAATATTATTTGTACGTATCTTTGTATTCCCATTGAAGACTCTTTTTATCCTAATCCAAGCGATAGCTTTAATTCTTTTTAAAAAATAATAATATCATAACAATATCAAAATTTGCGTTACCCAACTCAACTCAAATAATGTATTCAACTCAAGTAATAAAAAAATTTAATTTAAATAAAAAAACTCAAATAATGTATTCAACTCAAGTAATAAAAAAATTTAATTTAAATAAAAAAAATTTTATGTAAAAAAACTTGATGTTGCTGGTTTTTGAAAACGAGGAATTTTGACTTAAAGAAGATAATGAAAAGATTTAAAGAATAATGCGACAGTAGTAAAAATTGTAATAACCAGCATGTATATATTGTTTGAGCGAGTGATAAGGATGTGAATTATAATATTTAGTCTAGCAGAGCGAAAAATATTACCAATTTTTTCGCAATAAGTTATTTACTTTTCTAAGATGCTATTAGCGTCATTTATCGAACTGACGATCAAAATTTAATTTGTGAGATTATTATTTCAGTTTAGAATTGCGTTGTAAGACAAATAATCGGCGCATAGTTTAAAAATAAACTGAAAATTTGTATTCAAATTGTGTATAGAAATATAATTGGGCACTGAGATCCAGCCATGACCGTATAAACATTTTCTTTCATTTGATTGATTTATTCGTAACGGTCTATATTTACTTATTATTAAATTATAGTGTTTTGGAAAGATCTCACGATGAATTATAATAATGTGCAATAAAAGTTTGAGGGTTTTATTTAAAAAAATTCAGAGTGACCTTGATCTGATCTTGGCAGCGTTACCCAAGGTTAAATCAATGGTACCCTCTTATGTTCTTCTTCAAATCTTACAAYTTATTGGCGGCGGCGGCCGGTTTTGCGAAAGCGGGCGCTTGTCTGGCTGAGGTGATCCTATTCTGCCGCGCGCGCTAATACGATGATCTTCTATAATTAATAACTCGTTAACTATTGCGAATTTTTCAAAATGGTACAAGACTTTTTTATTCAGCTTGACATGTTCTACCCGTTCACAAAAATTTTTCTGTCGACCTTCAGACACCTTGTATAATGTAAGAGAAGGTAATAAAAGAAATTTCAATGTTTAATTATTTATGAAAATAAAAATTATTAGCAAGGAAGATTCTTTTTAATGATGATTTGGCTGAAGTGCGAATAGTAAAAATAAATAAAGATGAGTTATAATTATTTTTGGTTGGAGATGGAAGTAATTTATATAGTAATTTATTTTATATGTATGTAAATTAACAGGTGTGTTAGTTATAATAACAACAACAAACAATTTATTAAAATTTTAAAGGCACGGGTTCAATGGAGATTCGTAACCGTAACAATATCCTTGTCCGTATTCGAAATCCCTCTTATCGTTTACAATGACAGCCCATAATTTTAACAAATCGTCTAACCTATATTCATTTGAATCGATTCTAAGCTCTATGTTTTTAAAGTGTAGAAATTTTACTACTATGGATAACCAGCGTGTTAAAAAAACATTTGTGACTATTAATTTAGATTTGTAACGATCTGACTTTTCACGCGCGGGTTGCGAAAGTCTGAGGTCGGATCTAGCTCATTGAACGCCAGTGAGAAATAAAGAAACGTGGATTTAATAGAAAGAAAACAGTAACAGATTTATTCTTCACGAGATAGTATTACACGTGCAGTGTTTAGCAGTTATGCAACGTATTTACAAGAGCGGTACGCAATATATTTACATCGGGTGAGTGTAGTCATCATGCAACGAGTTTATGTGCGGAGTTTAGTGATAAGCGATGCATTTATAGTGACTGAGTTATACAACGAGTTTACCCACACGGCATTAAACTGCAAGCAATCTGTGAACATCGGCAGAGTTTAAGCTTTTAGCCTTACAGTTACTCTATGTTTACGTGTCGTAAGCGAGCGGGTACGACGCCAGTTTCTTACATTGTCGCTCCATTCGGATACATGGTCTATATACAGTACATCGGCGGAAGCGCTTTACGCGCGTTAAGTCTTTTATCACAGAACGCGTGCGGTGGCTGGCGCGCACGTGGGGCCGTGACGCCGGACGCTATGACAGCGCGGATCGGTTGGCCGACGGCCTGCGGCGGGCCGCGCGAGACGCGTGGATTGGGCGACGCGTTTGAACGGTCGCGTGCAGTGATGCGCGGCTTCGGAAGCGGCGCTGATTCTTGCATATGAAAAGCGGAGGCAGAGCCGGGAACACCCGTGTTCTGGTGTAAGGATACGGCCGAGAATGCCCGAGCCGTGGATCAAATGGAGGCAAAGCCGGGAACACCCATGCTCTGATGCAGGGAGAACGGCCGGGAACGCCCGAGCCGTTGATTAAGCGGAGGCAAAGCCGAGAATGCCCGAACCTCGCAAGGATAAAGGCCGAGAACGCCCGAGTCTTCAGTAGAATCAAAAGCCGAGTCAACGCCCGTGCTTTTGTGTGTCAGAGATAAAGAACCGAGAACACCCGTACTCTTTTCAGGATAGCTGTAGCCGACAACACCCATGCCGTCAGCTCGGTGGATCGGATCTGGTTTCTAGTGCTCCGTGCCGGGCCGTTATATACCCGGGGCCCGGCTCCGAAGTGGTGGCCGCGCAAAGGCGTTGATCGGCTGCTAGGCGCGGAGCGCGCGACGTGGGGCGCGGACGTTAGGCGCGGTGTGCGCGCGGTGCGGGTGCGGGACGCTATTTACAATCTTATATCTAAACTTATCCCTAATACACGGCACAAAACATTATGTACACTATATACACACGGCGGAGGGTTCCGCCGTTAGTGACGTATCGTCACAGATTAGAATGAAAATGATTAAAATTATAATACAATTATACATTATTACATAAGAAGAGAAAGATTTCAAAAAGAAAATATTGGGTTCGGCCAATGTTATTGCAACGAAAATCAAAAGGTCATTTTAATAACCTTTTTCAGTTTAACAATGACGAACATTTTTCATTCGATTAAACGTTGATCCATGAGGTCCATGATTCTATTTTTCTTTTTCTTTCTTTCAATAAATTGCGTTATAATATAAATGCTTATAAGTGTATGAACTCAAACCATAGAGATATAAGAATAGAGGACAGAAGGGGGTGGAATTTGCGATATCATGCTAGAGAGAGAGAGAAGTAGCAATAAGGGCCCCAGTTGTCTCTCTCGCTCGTTAGCGCTGATCGCGGGGCTTATCCCTTCTTTGTTTTCGAAACATTTCGACAGCCAATCAGCGCTAACGCGCGAGAGAGACAACCGAGGCCTCTAATGCAACTTCTCTGTCACACACGATATACTCCCGCTTACTGCTTAACCGTATACTTTCTGCCCTCTATTGTAATATCTCTATGACTCAAACTCGTAGCGCAATCTAACTCTACTTAATACTTATTATTACTTAATGATACCTTTGATCTCCTAACATCCTTCTCTGCTTGAGAAAAAAAAACAAGAAGTCGAGTTTTCTTTTATTTCGCTCGCTTACAATTTGTTATGATTAATTACAAGTTATTTTCCCGGAATACGATTGAGATTACAATTGTTTCTTATCGTCTAATATATCTTAGTGTAACATCACGTGTCGTTTTTGCGTTTCTTTATCTGCTTTTCGTTTTTTAATTTTAATTCTCCTAATGGTTACGCCTATATTGGCTATAATTATAATTAATGTGCCTAAGTTTATTGGGTACATGAAATATTTATTTCTAAAAATGCTATTTTCTTGATTTTCTATACTAATTTCTTCTACATTTAAACTTAACTTGGTTAGTTCGAGAGGATCTTTTATTACTTGTTTTAGTGGTGTTTTTTCCGTTATTTTTCCGCTTTTAATTTCTTTATCGCTTTTATAATCTAGAGTTAGATTAAATTTTGGTAGATAGACTTGAATGATCTCGCCTTGACTTTTTGTGTGACTCTTGTGTGCGTAGGGTTACATGTGGTGCGATTTTGTATTTTCTACTTACGGATAATTTTCCTATTTTATTAAGTATAATCTTATTTTCAACTTTGTTTTCGCATTTTATTGTTATTTCTTGCAGTTTTGAAGTTGAGTAAAGCCACGATTGTTCTTCTGTCTTAATGTTATCCACAACGTGATTTCTGATAATATTTGTCGTTTTTCGCAATTATCGTATATGAACCAGTAATGCCATTAAGGAACCTTTTTGCCACCGTCAACCATGAAGAGCAGCACTCGCTCCCCAGCCATCCGTCTGTATCGAGCAGTCGAGCAGTCAAATCGACGAAGCAACGATCTCTTCTGTCTTCTTCTCTCTCAAGCTGTCTTTCTCTCTCTCTTTAACTATTCTCTTTTGTCTCGAACTATCTCCTTTTCTATTACAGCGATTTTTCCCCCTTCATTCACGCATACAAAGACGCTATGTCTATTCGTGTGACGGCACGCACTCGACACGCTGAGCGAGAGTGAGAGAGTCAAGAGCGAAAAAGATGAACTCTGTTTTCAACGCTCGATGGCTTGACTCACCTCGAGGCTGCATTTGTTTCCTTGGCGTGGATTTGAAGGAAAAGAAATATTTTCGATCTCTTTCGCTGAATTTTTAATCTGTCATGCTATATACCCCTCCCATTAATTCACAATAAATCAATTCTTACCAATACCAATAATTTACGAGAAATCATTGTTTAAAGTTTATTATGTTATATAGTTTGTAAGAGTGAAATTTCATATATGCATATATCTTAGAATTCAACGATGTCGAAATCATCTTGATTTTATAAAAATTTACCTATTTTTCTAATTATCAAACCGCCACATTATATCTGCCATTTTAAATCTTGAATTTTTAATATTAAATTTAAAAATAAATTCAATAAATCCAAAAATCTCTTATAAAAATCTTGATTTTTAATTTTTAATTGCTAATTTTTAATTTTTAATGCCAATTATCAGTATTACATAATTGTGGAAATCACTATAATCGCGTTGAAATGTCATATTTTGAGTTAGAATTGAGTTAAGAAATATTATGAATCATAATCAATTTTGTTGGTAGAATCTTTAGAACAGAAAAGATGCAATAGGAATTTACGTATAACTCAAAGAACTGTAAGTTTATTGCAGAATAATACTGAATGAAACTGTAATTGTTTATTTATAAGTGTATAGGTGTATTTATAAATGTATAGATAGAGACTCTATATAGAGAAATGATTCCATTCTTATATCATTGTATTTTTATGACTCTTAATTCGCAAAAATTTTATTTAAGAAAAAATTAAAGATTTTATAAAAATAGACTTTTTACTTTAAAGTTGTCATTTATTTTTTTAATATCGCGATTGCGAATTTGATTGTTAATGAGAGAGTGTTCTTATATTACTTGTTTATCAATTGTATTGGATAAGAAGATTAGATGTTTTTTAATTGTATCTCTAAATTTTAGATTTACACATTTATTAATCTATATAATTTTAACATGAATGATTATTATACAGATTCTGCATATGCTGAGAGGTACATGGGATTACCAAATGTGACATCCAATTACAAAGGTTACGCTGAATCTAATGTTTGTGACAAAGTAAGATACCTGCATGATAAGATGTTTTATTTGGTACATGGAACTGCCGATGCCAACGTTCAATTCCAACAGTCTATGGCACTTGTCCGTCATCTCGCTAAAGAAGGCATACTCTTTCGACAACAGGTATTTTGATGTTTCTTTGTATAAATATAAGATTTATCTCATACAACTAATTTATCAATAGGCAAGAAAATAAAAAATACTGTTTTATTTTTTATTTTAAGAAACTTATGTTAATTGTTCCTGAAATAAATAATAGATTTGTAACGATGCAGCCCGAATGCACCGTTTCTAGTTCCTGCCGCTCCGAACACTGCGTTCATATGTGCCGTTTAACCGCCGTTAACGGCTAGTACCAATTCGGGTCCGAACGCCGCTACCAAACGCTTAGAGAGGGAGACCGGCTTAACTGACGCTGGCTGCCGATTCGCGGCAGTCGGCCCGCAGCCGGGTATATAAGCAAGCCGGTTTGCACTATCTAGACCGCCGACCTGTTCTAGAAACCAAACCTCCTAGTGATCTGTCCGCAGCTTTCCAAGTACCAGTGCGATTGAGCGTTCTCAATCGCCTTCGAGCGAATTCGACTTCCAATTATCGATCCGGTTACCGGGAGTGAGCGTTTTCACTCTCAGTCGAGAGTACTCGACTGCCGAATACTCCGATCATAAGGAACGAGCGTTCTCGTTCTCAGTCGAGCGTACTCGACATCCTGATACTCCGAATCCAGAGAATGAGTGTTCTCGTTCTCAGTCGAACATACTCGATATCCTGATATTCCGAATCCGGGAAACGAGCGTTCTCACTCTCAGTCGAGAGTACTCGACTTTACCTCCGTTATCATGATTACTCGCGTCGATTTCGCCGCCGGAGTTCTCGTATACACGAATGACGATAATCTTGCGCGGGCCGCACAGTGGCCGCTTGAATCGGATTCGGCTCCGGCACCGCGGCCTGCTACGTCACTCGGCCCATCGGAACCAATCGCACGTACCGTGCAACCTCCGGTATTGAAAACGCGCATATTTGACACTAAACCGTGGTACACGCATTGTCACGCACAACGCACGCCGCGCGTATACTTTACACTTTCTACACGAATCATTGTATATACATTCATCGCGAATTCATACATTGTACACATCATCTCTCACCTGTATATATTTCACTTGAATAAATTAACTGTTTATCTGACTTAAACTCTCGCACCGAATCTTTATTCTCCCGAGTTCAGCAACTGGCGAGCCGATCCGACAACCCGGCCCGTCACGCGAAAGACGAACCGTTACAGATTGTTTATGAATAAATTAAATAATTTAAAATAAAGATTGCCAATACGAGCACGCAACTATTCGAGCGCGAAAGAACATACAAATTAAATAAATTAAAGACATTTACTACAAGATAGATAATTTACAGTAACAAACATTTCGATCCTCGACATATATCCTCTTCAGTCTAATAAGAGATGTTGAGACAAAAATACATAGTAGAAAGCTAAATAAATCAGATAAACGCAGCACAATTTCTTATCCTTCTATTAAAAGTCAAAATGATAGAAAATTTAGAATACGTCATAGAGTTAAATCGGATGAATGCAATGAATTGTCAAAAGTGAATCTATTTATGTCATAATATAAAAATTGGATTGGGAAAACATTAGAAAAAAATAAATTTAAGACTAAAAAGAAGAAGGAGAAGGAGAAGAAATCGTATGAATTCTGAACTGTCGCAAGCGCTAAGCGATATTAGCAAATGGAAAGATAGTCAAGTAAGTTATACTGCCCCCCTTTCTACAAAACGACCAATCCTAAAAGACAGAGTGTAGAGAGATCATAGATTATCCAATAATGTTGAAATAAATAGAATCTAGGAGATCAGTATCATGCTGAAGATTTAAACCTTGAAATTGATTTTTTATATGAATTATTTTCGAAATGAGATGTTAAAATGTGTCTTAATGGAATTTAATTGGAAGTCATTTCTTTACCGAAAAATGAATTTTTGGAAGTCTTTTTTTGAATTCCACTTGTTTCAAATTCAACAAAAAACCACCCTAAAAAAGTGGATTTTTTGTTCGTTTTTCGGTCAATTTTGAAATCAAATTTTACTCCAAATGATGCTTGATGAAATTAATCACAAAAAACGTTTTACGTTGAGCATGCAATTGGTTTCAGAAATATAGAGCGTCAAGGGATCACCAATTACTAACAAAATGTGACACTAACAACGTTTTATAGCAGAAATTTTTGTTGAATTTTTTCGAAAGTCGGTACCTATGAGTTCTTTAAATTGATGATTATGAATCTGAGGTCAGAATTAAAAAATTTAAGATGACGGATATAATATGGCGGACACAAATATTGGAGAAATCATTTACTTCTATGGACGCTGTTATATTGTGGTTTTTTTGGCTAGCTAATTGCAAATTTTCTATTAGATTTACCTTTACCTTCACTGTAGGCAAGATATCAAAAAATTATCTAGCCGAAGAGGCAAAATTAAAAATGTTATCTAGTCAATGAAGACAAGATCGAAAGGTTATCCGACATGTGAAAGCAGGATGAAAAGCTAATTCAGCCCTGAAGTATATATCAAATTGTTATCCAAACAATGAAGGCAAAATGAAAAGATTATCCGATCAGTGAAGGCAAGATGGAAAGATTGTTCGACCAGTGAAAGCAAGATAAAAAAATTGTCCGGCCAGAAGACAAGATGGAAAAGTCGTCCAGTCAGTAAAGGCAAGATGAAAAGATTGTCCGGCCAATGAAGGCAAGATGAAGATTATCCGGTTAATGAAGACAAGATTAATTATTTCGAACTCTTTGTGAATAGTTATGGATACATTATAGATTCCGGGATTAAGTATGCACTTACATTGACCGAGGTACCAGATTATCGTCATAACGTAATCACAACAGCCGACAATCCGAGCGCTACTTTCGCACGTACAATAATATTCTCTTATTAAATATCGTCCGGATTTGTCCAGTTTGAGAACAAAAATGTGATGGTGTTTCCCGCTGCAGTATCGTGATTTCATATAAATCTTGAAGTAAATAAGTAAGGGATTTTCAATTACAATACCATAGTTTTCATAATTAATAGTAGCAGATCGGTGTATTAGATTTGGTTAAAACTTGTTCGCACTTGTGTGCACAAAAAAGATCCCTTCATTTTGATATTCAGTATAGTATCTCTAGGAATGAAATTTTTTATCTGATATGGATCAAGATTGAAATAATATACATCATTCAGCTTCATTTTTAAGCTGAGAGAACCGAAAAAGTTGGTTGTTTTTTATATTGTTGTATAGTGAATCTTAAAGTAAGATGATCTAACTTGGATAGATTATATTCTTGGATAGATTATATTCTTCCACTCAGTGGAAGATCAGTTTCAAACTAATGGAATGTTTACTCGAGATTTCATTACGTTTGCAACATCTTCGTACATTCTATCACTGAAAATAAATTTGTGAAATAAATTAAAGAGTGCAAATGTTATTAAAAAAGATTCAAAGTTGCATTGCAAGCTGATATAACAAAGATTTGAATTTGTTTTTTAATCGAGCAAAAACTGGTTCAATTAACTAACGAATTTTGGTGACGAATCTCGACTTATTTACTTTTAAGGTGTCAAGTTGACCAAATAAACGCGACAATAAACGCAATTTTTTATCATCAATAAGAAAGTTTAAGTTAACGTCTCAAAAAACCAAATGACGTCGTTTTCATAAATTGTGTTCATTTTTATATCTTTATATCTTTTGAAGCAATTTTCTAATATAGTCGCGTTATTGTGATTTGCATCAAATGATGCAAATTATTCCATCCTTGTCGAAACGAATGTCGTACGCGGTATTTATAATTTTATTCTTTCCACCACTGCTGACGAAATCCCCGATGTATTCTTGACCCAGCGGACCCAAGTGTGGTGACAACGCTTTTTGACCATCTGACGTTTGCATCTGATGTTGAACAGACGTCGTGAATGAATCATTCGTGGTTTCGAAAACATCCTCGTCCTATCGGTTTCGCAGCTTCGATCGTCGTACGCGGTGTGGATGTTATCGCTGATGAATCCATCACGTCGTTTGACGTATGTCGCATCAATTTATGTGATTCGATTAACGCGGGATCTACCAAGGTATCTTCTCGTTTCTTCTTTATCTTACTCCATATCACGGCAAACGACGTTTCAACATTTACGTCATGCGGCTCGTCTTTTATCACGTGCATGCTAAACTTGTCAACAATCTTAGTGGCTTGATGATCGTTTTGATTCTTGGTTGCGATATCTTCTTTGATCTCGCCGATCTTCAAAGCGCGATATTTTTTACGGACTCCGCTGTTTTTTCAATTTCCCTCATAACTTTTTCATGCTCCACAGCTACTTTTGTTCTAAAATGTTCTTTGATTTTTGCGCGAGTCTAAGTAACGTCAAATACACTGCAAGTTTTATTTTCCGGAATATCGAATAGCATTTTCACCATAGGAGTATTGTGATTGATCGATACTGAACGAAACTTGTTGTTGTTAACGAATTTTGGAACTTCTCGAGTGGACCTTTTTTTGCTAAATTAATATAATTAGTAATCGTTTGTTCGCTTTCAAACAAAATTCCAAATAAAAAAGCTAGCTGTTTATTGGAGAGCGAAGTATGTAACTTACACGAGAAGGTACCTACATATTTCGTAAAAGTTGTATAATTCACAACTATTTTGTCGAAAATTATACAACATACCTACATTATTTTTTATATACATAATAAAAAATTCAATTAATTTGTAATATATTATAATATATTTATTTCAATTAATATTAATTTTTATTTTTAAATCTAACTAAAAAACATATAGTGCCAGGTGCACAACAAGAAAGGCGGCGAACTTCGCTAGCCCGATAATCTAGGAGTGCGTTTCGATATTCACTGCTCAAAATCTGTAGCATACATAAGGCGCATTTATAGATATTGAGTACTCGCAGTGAATAACGGAACGCAGTTCCTACCCTAAGTTAGTTTTTTCGACAACCTACAAAGTTGTATAATTTTACATATTGAGTTGACGCAAAAGTTCATCCCGTTTTTGGCGTTAGATGGCATTGCATCGTAAAACCGAAGTATTATCTACTTCACACTCTAAAGTTTTGATGTTGTTTGATAGAAGGAATTTCAGCGAGTACTTGGAAAAAAAATTGTGTTATTTAGTTGTGTTTTTAAAATTTTGTTAAACATTAAAAATGGCAGAAAATAAGGAGCATTTTCGATATATTATGCTTTTTTATTTCCGAAAAGACAAGAATGCTTCGCAGATGTAGAAAATGATATGTGCAATATTTAATTATTTAAAAAAAAAACATCATATATTATTTCGCAAATAATATGCCAATTTGAGTTATTGATTAAAAGATTAAAGATTCTTATACGTGGCCATTTTTAATCGTTAATAATTCGGAATTTTGCGGGGTTGTTTGCAAAATAATAGAGAACTTTTTTAGTAATTTCAATCTATTCTGTGGCCTCATGAGCTCTGGTAATGTTATTCTAGCATATGATATATATCTTCATCTTCTTCTCTCAATCTTTTGTTTCCCTTTTGTTGCCCCTTTCCTCTAGCAGAAATAAGATTTAACTTAGCAAGCTGTTTTTTTTTTATTATACTATTTGTTCTACAATTTACCTTTTCTTATGTTGCAAATTTCGCTACTGGGATCAATGTCAATGTACGTTTCCTAAAGAAAAAATGAACAAACGATTAAATAGAAGGCAAAATTTAAGGAAATAAACAAGCTTTTTTGCTTTATGATTTAAATAAGAAATAAATAACGCTTTATAATGCAGAGGCAACGCACCTTTGCTTCGGTAGAAAAGAGTTCAATTATTTTACTGGAAATTAAATGAAGCCTTTCAGGCGACAGGCTAAAAAACATAACAAAATTTAAAATCTTACATTGATAATAATTATTCAAACAATAGCATGCATGTGTATATAAGAAAGTAGCAGAGTACCCTCCAAGTAAAAAAAGAAGCAGAGATTTATATAAAAAAACAAGAGACAAGAATTAGAAACACTTTCAATGAACATGTACATTATGAATAAATTCCATGTTAAAATTGCTTACATGCACATTTAAAATATTTAAAATACTTAAAATATTTAAAATATTTAAAATATTTAAAATACAATGTATCGCTTGTCTAAATCATCTTTCAATTCATGCCCTATGATGATTTCCACCAGATAATTTCTGTTCAGATTAAGCTTTTTGTTAATTTCGTATTCCTGGAGCACAATGATTCCCTTATCATATTTTTTAAGAATTGCTAAGTTTTACAATGATGAAATAGAAAGTTTTATTACAGAAACAGAATTATATATCACATTAAATATTTAATAAAAAGTTGCTTAGTTTAAATTACACAATTTTAGAAACATTAATTATTACTCACATATCCATCAATTGTGTTTTCCTTTTGTAAATTAGAAATATTTATTTCATTGCTAGTTGAAGCTTTGTTTTTTTTATTTACACTATCATTCAATGTCGGTTGTAACACATTTGTAATTTCAATATCTGCCTCTGCATAAAAAATTGTATTTTTACTGTTAATGTGAAAATGTAATTAAGTAATTTGAATAATTATTTAATATAATGATAAATGATATTAAAGAATTACCAGCGATATCATAGATTAATGTACTGGACTTCTTAGTTGCGATATCAAAACTATATTTTTATAGTTTTTTATATTACATTCCATAATATATTTCTGTGAATCAAAGGATATAGTCTCACAAATGCACAAGCAAATATTGCGAACGATATATGAAAAAAGAGACAGATGATGTTATTTTATTTATTACATACAGTTACTTTGTGTTAACTGAAAAATGGCTTTCAATAATATTATTTATAATTAAGAATAGATTCGTGACCGATATGTGAAACACAACAATTAATTAACTAAAGCGCTCACGGTCAAAGCTAGGTCTTCGTGCTGAAATTTCTTACGTGACTTTGTTTCGCAACAAATTCTTTACAATATTCGGGGGGAATAAGGGATTGAGATGCTTATCAGCATCGTTGTTATTAAATTGATTATCAATTTAATAGTGTGATTTACTATTCTTGTTCATCTTAAGACTGTGTGTTTCAAAACCGAAAATATAATTCGGCGCGCAGTTGAACTTGAGATATGTATACAAAGTCACATAAGAAATTTCAGCACGAAGACCTAGCTTTGACCGTGAGCGCTTTAGTTAATTAATATTATTTATATTATGTTTGTATATTGAGATAAGAAAACTTAATAAAAAAAAAGATTAATTTTTATGACAAGAAAGCTTACTTTTATTCATATCGAAAATCATTTTTATTAATCTTAATAATTCTCTAATATATATTTATATTTTATGAAACATAATTATAGTACATACATTAAGTTTTTATAATTTTTAAATATTTTTTCTGTGCACTCTTAGCGTACATATAACTTTATAATATCATTTTGCATGAACAAAAATTATTTTTTAAATTAAAAAATATACATATATTTGCAATACCTCCTTTTTCACCTCTGCCATAAAATGTTTATTGAAAAGCAGTCTTTCTTCAATAAGAGGAATCGTAAAGTATCTAAATAAGGAAATACTTCTTCTGTTATTTTCTGATCTATAACAATAAACGTGAAAAATATATTAATTGTTTAAATTCGTCTGCTGAAGAAATCGTCGGAAGGATTCCTAGCTTCGCTGGTGTTGCTGAGCTGATTCCGCTTCGATTGAAGCGAGAGACATCGGACAGACAACTATGGACAGGAGGTGAACGAAAATCAAAAAACAATGCGCATGTTGCTCTTCAGTACGACCAGATTCCGCTTTATTGATAATCAGCAGTCTTCTTTGAGAAGATACAGAGAGAGGTCAAAACTGCACGTCTTGGATCGCCAAGCCTCGTCGAATCGTTGTCACGGTTTTCTTGTCTTACGTGTCATGTGCCACGTAGCTCAAAGTCGTTCAGAAGGGAAAAGGGAAGAACTGTGTCGTGTTGTCTCCGATCAGAAGACTCGACCACGCAGGCGTTCGCGATTTTTCTTCTCCGATTGGTGGTTTCATGAGCCTATGCCTAGGCTGGCACAAATCGGCGACGCGGTTTTTGAATAGAGTGCGCTCTAACCCGTGTATCGTTTCGCGTAGGCCCGAATGGCTGCCGGAAGCGCTGTTGAGGCGAATTCTCAACATTAATGATTCAATGAAGAATATCAAACTTATCAAATTCATATATAATATACATATTCTTTTTATTACAATTGTGGTTTTGCCGAGACGATTTTTATTTATATTTTCGAATAAATCGAGATAGACTTGCGATTGCGAAGATCACATCGCCAGTCATTCGAGCTCGCTTTTTTTTATTTCGAACGAAATTTCCTTGCTGATCACTAGTGATCCACACACACAAACCATGCACTATGAACAACGAATGATGAAATACAGCAGAGGAACATGCTCTGCTGAACATACACCATACTACGTCACATCATACATGCAAGGGAAATTTTATGACACTAACGGATTTCGCAATGTCTTGCATGATGTAATGTACATGCAATTTGCTCAAAAAAATAATAGCTGTATTAAAGTAGATAACAGCAACCAAACCTAAAAACAGCTTATTCGTACCTAGATTGAAGGAATATATGCACTTGTTGAACATAAACTGTTTATTTACTATGACATGACGTCCTCGGGTGCCTCGTCGCAAGGGCTATCGCCAGATCGAGGGGGAATCTCAAGAATCATCCTTTCCACGTTTGAGAGGGAGCGATCTTCTCCACTTCCGTTTGGAGCAAGTTTCATTACTCCTTTAAATTTAAGATCGAATGACGGTAGCCTGGGTGACCGGCAGCTTAGACAATGTACATCAGGAGAGAAGATTCAACTACGGGGATCGAGGAGCCAGGAACGCTGACCGAGAGTGCCGCCGTTCGTCCAGAGTCCGGCCCTTTTGCCTAATACTGTAACAGTCGAGGCCCTGAAGTAATATGGAGCTTCGGAGTCCCCACAACCGCCAGGAAGCAGGAACACACGAATCTCCCCGTGCCATGGAACAGATGGAGGGTTCGACGGTGTGAGAAGGAAGACCGAGGGCGGAGCCTTGGCCGGGCCGATCCGACCCCGAACATAGGACTTGTATCGCTACGTTATCGACTCAAGGAGCATGCAGATTCCCGCAGGCGGTGGATATTTGGGACGAAGTGATCGAGGGATCGATCGAGGGCGCTTCTAACAACCGGAAGGAATAGATGCGCGAAAAATCGGCGCATGAGACGAGGGGCCTAGGACGAGCGACAGCGGCGAGCATTGTTCGGTGAATCATCGAATGCGAAGGACGCATCCCCGACGAAGGACTCGGCGAGGCGACGATCCATTCTGTAAGCCGCCACTCAGGTGACCGACAGCTCCCACTCGGGTGAGGCCAGTGTGGCCAGATTTGGCCCGGTTTTTCGCGCATGCGCGACGGCTGCGACGCAGCGAGCGCAATGAAGTACTTCAATCCAATAAAAAGGTATGCTGTTTGGACCCGTTTCATTAATTTAAAAATTAATTATTATTTTCTAAGAAATCAATAAAAAAATAAAGTGTATTTAAAGTAAAGTATATCTCTATATGTTAAAAATACAGTTATAAAATATAAAAGAATTATGCAATATATTTAAAAAAATAAACTAAAATATATAAAAGATAAATTAAAAAAGAGTAGAGGATGTTAAAATAAAATTCAACACATTTTTATATAAATAAAAATAAATATTTTATTTGGCACAATCGTAAAGAATACCAACATTTGTTGCAAGAGTAAGGAAAAGTGCCCAAAACCTTACTAGTATTCATAAAACAAAATATAATATATTTTTGACAATTTGCAACAGTTTCTAATAATATGAAAATATGAAAAAATATATTAATGCATTTATAAACATTTATAAACTAAAAATATTACTAATATTCTAAAATTAAAAACAACTTTGCTTAATGCATTTTATAATAAAATTAAAATAATATTTTTTTCAATTATTTGAAAAACAATACTTAAATTATTATCACAAATTATTATCACAAAATAACAGAACAAAAATTACTAACAGAAATAAATTTGTAAATAATTAAATATAATTGAACATTAATACAAGAGATTTACAATATACTATACACAAACATATAATATATGTAATAAATCAACTGAAAATAAAACAATTGTTAATTGTGTTCTAAAATAAAATTATAATAAATAATTATTAAAAAAATAAAATGAAGTAAATAATTATTTAAAACAAAAAATCAAGCATTATGTAATCAAGTACCATTAGATGAATTGCATTATTTTTTATGTAAATTTTGTGACATACGTAATTCTAAATGTCTCGAGTCTGTTTCAAAATTGGTACAATTAACATTTTCGGTCTGAAAACTTGATCTTATAATACACATCGCAGAAAGAGTGCTACTATCTAATCTATTTCTTTTTTTATTTTTAATATCCGTTACCATAGAAAATATCCGTTCAGCTTCGGCATTAGAGTGAGGAAAAGATAAAACAGTTTCAATTAACAACTTTAAATTTGGAAACATCTTTTCCTCGTTGACTTTAAATTCTTCTTTAAATTCTAATATTTTTGCCCACATTTCATCAATTTCTAATAAAGCTAAATTTATTTTTTCAGAATCACWAAAAACTGTGRGTAAAACTCTCCATTCAAATGATAATTTAGACAAATCAATATTTTCTACACGCCTAGCAATATAAGATAAATCTTTTATTGATCTATTTTCATTATAAAGTGCAACTTTGGGTTCTAAAAAACTTAATTGTCGAGTAAGATATCCTTGTACGGTAAACGTTTTAACATTTCTTTAAGCGCTACTTTATAGAAATTTAAGCAATTGAATTTAATTTGTTGCGCGAATTCAAAAGATTGTGATGCCAAAAAATCTTCGCATTCTAGTCCCACAAATATATCGGTCAGTTATCGGATGTTATGTTCATCGTCATTAAAAGTACTAATGTCTTTCAAAGCCTCAGGGATTATAAAATTTTGAACTATTTGACAAATTAATTGCTGACTATTGATAAATAATTTATGGATTAATATTTTACGTGATTGAAACAGCGCATTAAAATGATTAAAAAAATGTAACGAATATTTTAGAAATAATAAATAGACTTTAATTGAATTATCATTTAATTGAGTTAAAATAATTTCTGCTGATTGTAAATTATCTTCGACTACAGCTAACATAAAGTAACTTCTTAAAACCTCCCAGTTATCTAGAAGTTTTGTAACACATTTATGTAATATAAGCCATCGCGTATTGGATAATTTAAGTATTTTATTTCTTTCAATATCAAAAAAATCTTGAAATTCGCCTAATATTGCGCATCTCTTTGCACTGCCCGAAACATAAGTAGCGACTCCTCTAATTAAATTTTCGCAACTTTGCGACAATTTCTCACAGGCTTTACTAGCAATAATCGCGGATGTATGACATATATAATTTAATAAAACTACATTAGGTATTTCAGATTTTAAACGCGAGAAAAAGGAATTATTACATCCTATCATTACTGATGCATTGTCGCTTGCCATACCAATAATATTTTTAAATGGAATTTCTTTATTTTCTAAAAATGTTTTAAAAGTTTTGAAAATACTATTCRCARAACAATCTGTGGCATCTAATGATAATAATTCTAATAATTGCGTCTTTACCTTTTTATCTAAGGGCGAAAAATATTGAACAAGCACACACATAATTTTGTGTCAGAAATATTTGTACTCTCATCAATCATAATAGAAAATTTACGAGTTTGCAAAATTTGAACAATTTTTTCAACTTCGCGTTTAGCAAGGACTTCTTTTACGATGTTAATGCACTTAGTTCAACCCAGTGAAAAATGTTGCACAATTTCAGGCTCGATAAAAACATATTTTAATAAAGGAATTAAATGATCAACTGTTCTAAAAGCAACATTATGTTCTGCAAAAAATACTGCTAATTTTATCTCCGCGCGTTTTACTTTATCTTTAAAGCAAGTTTCTACGAGTGTTACTACATTTGATTGGAGGCTTTGACTTTGACGTTTGACTTTTTCAATATGTAAAACCGTCTGTGAATGTTGTACTAAGTTTGTTTTGCAACATCTGATAGTCTTGTCACATACAATGCAAAAAGCTTTAGTTTTTTCTGAATGGGGAGCCAACCATCCTTTAAAAATGTCATCCTTTAATCATGCAGAATTAAAAAATCTTTCCCGTTTTTTAATGGCTCCTTTTTTCTCATTCATATTGCACAAATTATTTATTGCACGAATATTAACTTACCGAATAATACTAACTTACCTGTGTATTGCGATGCACGTCCTAATTAATCCTAATCAGCTAAGCTGATTATTGTCACTCATGGCACTAGACGACAGATGGAACTTACACTGATGTCTTCCCGCTAAAATTTTGGCGCCCACGTATCGCATGTTGCTTGTTATGTATACGTCACTGTATCGTCTGTAACCGCTATTGCCATGCCGCGCATGCGCGAAAAACCGGGCCAAATCTGGCCACACTGGATGAGGCCGAGGCCTCGTAAGGATTCGTACCGTAAGTAAGCGGCTGGAGATAGCGGCCCCGGGAGTTACGGGATGCCTTAAGGATCCCGGGAAATTACGCGGAAAACACGAGGTTCGCCGGCCTCGAGTTACCGAGGGGGAAGCTGGGGGGAGGGTCCCGTTAGCACACGTCCCGATAGCACACGTCCACACACATCGCCCGGTGCTTAGAGTTTTTCCACCAATCAGAAAATTTTATTTTAAATTAGCCAATCGGCGACGTGGGCTATCGGAGCCCACCCAAGCTCGGCATACCGCGCGGGGAGGTCTCTCCCGGATATACCGCCACCGACAATCTCGCGGCGTATTGTTCCGTCTATCGTTTTGTGTCGTTCTGTCTGTCGTTTAAGTATCGTTACGGCGTATAGTACTGCGGCGGAATTTAACATCTCGCTAGGGCGTTACCGTTTACCGCTCTTTGTTATAGAGTCGTTATTCTGTTAGCGTGTTACCGTTACTGTCTTACCGTTGCTATACCGCCTATCAGTTTGTTAACGCGTTACCGTTTTTTGTCGTTGTATTCGAGTCGAGCTTCTAATTATGTCTATAGTAGTGTTCGTTATCTCGCGCGTGTCTCGTATTATATGATCTCAGCGTTACGGCATCGTTCGGAGAGTACAATTGTGAGATTGCCTTCGATTGGAAAATTCGGCGCATCATTGCGCGTCTTATTATCATCTGTTACCCGCTGTTACCCTTCCATTAAATATATTTCTTGTTATTATTTTACTTATGCCTACTGTTATTACTGCCTCTCTTCCCGAGCCTTCTATTTGAATATAAAAGAATACCGCCTCTCTACCACACTGAGTGAGGTGCGGCTGGGTATTAACGGATTATCAGGGAGTTTAAGGAAATTATTCGAGTGGCGCGATTGTTTGCGCCTGGCGCCCATTCCTTGAGTAAAGCCTAATCGGAATCACCGGATTTCGTACTGAGTTTGTTAACGAACATCTATCGACTTGCATACAGTGTCGATTCAGTTACCGACTATTTTAAAGGGTGATTACCGTCTTGATTCCGTTATCGGATGTTTTGATTACCGAATACCGTGTTAATACCTTTACCGAGCACCCCTATAAGTGATTACCGATAATTACGTACAAATTGGGCGTGCTTCCTCGGGATTCGGCGGTCCCGAGGAATAGCGCGTCGCATTACTTACCCTTGAATGCTTGTCACAATTTCACTTAAACCCCAGCATTTTACGCTCGGATACGGTTTCCTCTGACTTACTTTTGCACAATCTCAAATAACACAAATAAACTAAAGACACTGTCTCTAAAATAAACTAGTAACGGCTGCCCTATGTTCAATTGTTTCAGACAAATCGCGTTATAGCTCCTACGCACTGAAAAAACGATTACTGCACCGACCGTGCGATGGAAGTCGAAGCAATAATCACTCACTGGGTGCATTTAGTATTACACCGCTCAGTGAGTTCTGTATTAGTTGGTCTATATTTTTAGAATTAACAAAATATGTTAATCTAATGCAAGAACTGAGTACTCAGTGAGTACTGAATGGACCTATTCTTTTACTTTTATGGAAAAGCGGTAAATTGATAGGCGACAATTTCCGCCGCGTGACAAGCGTTGCTGCATTCTGTGTGCAGAAGCCAATGGCTGTTATAATTTATGCTAGCAATATATTTTGTGTCTATAACAAATATATTACAACAAACGTGATTTATATTATAAACCATATACTGTTTGTTACATTAACGAATATTGAGAATGATTCGCAATAGTAATTGATCGACCCGTTTTCCTATCAAATCATTTTTTGTTCTAATAACAAACTCATTTCTCTCAGTGTAAATTGAATATTGAAATTAGCGCATCAAAACTGTCAAAAGTAAGAAGCTTTTATCAAAACCTTTAGACTTCCAGTTTTCAAACTAGACTTTTCTATTAGCACAATAAATTACATTAATTGTGGGATGTCGTGTAGCTCCGTGTAAGAACGTCGAGCTCGTAAGTAACGGGTCGCGAGTTCGAATCCACGTATCTCGCATATACGGATTTTAATCCGTGGTATATTACATAAGCCTTTTAAGAGGTTGTTTAATATTGTGCTATTATGCCTTGTTAAGAGGTTGAAAGTTAATGAGAATTTGAGTGTATGTCTCGTTAAGAGATTAAAATTTGGTACTACGACTGGACTCCTGCCAAGGAGTCTGGTATTCGATGTTTTAAAAGCATGGTACATTGATTGGTTACCAATTAGAAATCCACAGGTCAAAAAGAAAGAATGAAAGAAGTTATATTAATTACTTTTGTTTATAAGACATTCTATACATATATAATATACAATTACTCACGTTTTAGCTTCAAGCTTTTGAAAAACATAAACCAGATACTATGCACTATTTCAATTTGATTCGACATTACATATTATCATACCGACTCTATCAATTTACGCGTGCAAACATAAAATTTGTTCTGACCTACAAAGAATTTCTTATTTTGGACTTCTCTTCCGCCGGATTAACTGACTTAGTGATAAATTTTTTCTTTATTACGCCGGTTAACATTAATTATAATTGTTTCTGACTTTTGATATAGGCTCTTGCTTGATTTATTTAATGATTTAATTTATTATATGTACGGCATGTCTACTTTATTTTAATTAAATTCACGCGTTCAATTACAACGTTTAGGGCTAAAGATGGCTAAGTAAAGGAAAGCCGAAATGTAGGGAAGAACGGGGTCATAACGCTCAACCGACCGATTACCTTAATTACAAGAATTGTAAAGAATAATATATATTTCTTTTTATCTAATGTTTTACTTGATATAAAATTTACCTAAAATAATATTAAGTATATATAAATAATTACAAAAAACATACGTTCGATAAAAATTTTTAATGATAATTCATATAAGAAATAATGACATAATAAGGTTTTTAGCACACTTAAATGTATGTACACTGTATTTTATGATTACTAATGTAATCTAATTTTTAAAATTTTTCATATAAGAAAAAATTGAATATAATTATCTACATTCTTTTTATTTTTTGAAACTTTTTTTTACTACGCGGACGATCGGGGTCATGAAAGTCATGAAGCGCGAAACGCGGCGCTCGGGTGTGCGCAGAGTGTATATAATTTAAAACATAATTTAAGAATGCTACGAACAATATAATTTAAAAATGCTATGAACTAGTTTTATGTTTTTATAAAAGTGTATTAGCAAAAAAATACTTAAATGTCGTTTTTTATTGTTCAAATAATACATGATGTTGAAAATGTTATCTAATTAACACGTTCCGTGCATCACACATAATATTTTATCACATCATCAATCCATAAGTAATTAGCTTGTATATAGTAGTTCACATCGTGTACCTTCTTTTGATGAAAATATTTTTTTCAGTTAAACTTATTATAAAATATGTGTTTTTTAGCGCATTAAATAAATGTGTTTACATCGTGTATCACCGGTGTACGCGGCGTGAATGGAAAGTTTAATGTGTACCATCGGTGGTACACATGGCACGGGACGTATTAAGGGGGAAGACCACTGTGAAATTTTCAAAAAATCGAAAAAAATGTTTTTCTTTTAAAAAATAGTTTGAAGTTTGTAGAATAAAAAACAAAAGGTCCCAAGTATAAATTCAAGTTAGTTTCCGAGTTACAGAGCCTACAGTCGACCTACAACAGGTTCGTACCTGCCGCTTAGAATTGGCCGTACATGCTCTACACAGACTAAAGTGGTCAGGACAAGTTGTGTCCCCCTTATTGTGTATCCCTTCTTCTTCCTAATGTATTTTAGGATACGAGGCTGGCATGGCAAATTAGCGGTAAGAATAAAAATATTTGCATTATATAATATAAAAAATACGTAAAACTTTAAATGCGTTTTTCTTGAAACCGTGTTTTTCAAAACGGTGTCGAAGGTTTCTCGTGATATACTCATCGGATTAACGTGAACTTYGATTTTTTATTTTTCTTATAGTTTTCKCTAAGCATTGACCGACGATTTTTACGATATTATTGTTATTTTGCAAGATATTAATAAATTAATGAACAAAATTTGTATCAAAAACCAAATCAAAAATTCAAAAAATTTTTTTTTAGTCAAATTTWAAAAATTTTTAAAAAAGCTCGGTCAATGYTTAGGGAATACAATATACTTTAATAATATTATTTTTATTTTGCTTTCARATAATCCAATATGGCGGAATCGTCGACACCAATAACCGGTGCAAAAAAAATTTGCTTTTTTTCACACACTCACAAATAATATTATAATTTTTTTTTTCTTCTGTTTATGTATATTTAATATCTTTGATATATACTTAATTAAAATACCAAACCACAAGTTTATAGCTTTTTTATTTCGTCGACAAACGACGCTTAAAAATTGCCTATTTTTCCGACCGACACAGTGGTCTCCCCCCTTAAAAAAGAGTTTAATAAACAAATTTTTTCATATAATTGATTTATTAAAAATAATCTGCAACTGAAATGTCCAATCAAAATAGACGTAATCGTCATGATCTCATCGCGATTATCACGATCTGTAGCCTGATCATCCTGACCTCACACAGGTAGATTATCGATCAAAACTATATCTTTTTATATCGATAAATAAAAATTTAATAAGTTTTATACTTGTTTTAATGATTTTCTTTAAAGCTATAATCCTGTACTGTATGTCTCTGCAACTAATTTGAAAAAAAAAAACAATTTCAAATAAAAATATTAATAAATTTTCTTACGTGATCGCCACCACCCCATTCTCCCTTACCCATAAACAATTACTTAGTCATGTATCTTGAATAAAATAGTTGAATTTTGAATCTATATTTGCTCGTTTATTGGCCACTTTACAATTGTCGCTATTATATATTATTATTATTTTTCTTATATCAAACAGTAATTTTACAAAAAAAAGATATATGAACATATATGGACATATTTTATATAAGTATATAAGTATACAGAGTGAATTTAATGGTTATCTCAACGTTTTACCATGAGAGATGAGTTACCGACTGTAACTGTAATCCATTAATAGTTTCATAGATGATAGCTGCTTGGGTCGACCATGCGTATTGAATGCCCGAGTGTGATGTACAGTCAAGTTCCAAAGTATGAATTAAATGGCATATATCATTTATAGAAGCTATGCATGCTTAATTAATATATTTAACTCTTATATATTTAACTCTTTTCTTAAACGCGGTTTACTTTTGCGCGATTTTATTTTTATACAACTTTCCTTACGCATTCTTAACAAATTAAAAACAAAATTCTTTTTATACGATTTCTTATTGTGCGGAATATATCTATCGCGTAAAAAGAAAATTAGATATAAAATGCTATTCTCATAGAATACTATAAATGCTGTACCCTCGT
Source organism: Cephalotes varians (assembly GCA_037157785.1). NCBI lineage: Eukaryota > Metazoa > Arthropoda > Insecta > Hymenoptera > Formicidae > Cephalotes > Cephalotes varians. Next base: position 4,167 of record JANQDE010000240.1, on the reverse strand, counting down.
AAAAAAGTACTATTAGTGTCACTACTAGTGTCACTAGCAATAATGCAGTAGTA
>JANQDE010000239.1:145327-156733 GCA_037157785.1 Cephalotes varians | reverse complement strand
CAATGCATGCAGTTGATCTTATAAACTACTCCCGTATTAAGTTTAGTGTCTAACTTGTCTTTACCTTTTATAATGATATTATTAAGTTTTTTGGGGATCGTATAACGGACTTGACAATTTTTACCTAGTACCCTATTAATACCATTACTCATTTCTCTCGTATACGGAACCATCAAGGTCTTACCAACGTGACTAAGTTTTTCTTTGGATTTGTCGCTCGCCATAATACCATTTTTCTTAATAATACACATTCTTTTTTTTATTTTTCGATTTATAAGTTCAAGTGGGTAGCTATTATTTAATAAAATATTCCTAACAATCAATAAATTATCTTCATGAAAACTCTTGTCAGAAAGTAAAATCGCTTGATCGACTAAATTGTTTATTGTATTAACTTTATACCGATCTGGGTGGCTGGAGAAAAAATTTTAACATTTACCAGAGTACGTAGGTTTTCGATACCAATTAGTTTTTATCTCTTCCCCTCCATCTCTGATGACTAAAGTATTTAAAAAACTTAAAGATAGGTTGTTTTCTTGTTCATGGGTGAACTTAAGTCTATAGTGATATCCGTTAAAAATCTTAAGTATTAAATCAATTTTATTCTTAGGAACTGTCAAAAATATATCGTCTACATATCTAAAATAATTATTGATTTTGCATAAAATTGACTTAATACTTAAGATTTTTAGACTAATATCAAGAACGTAGAATCAAAATGATTCTCATCATACTACTGCTTAAAAACACAAAGGAGAATTCTTCAGTTTCTATAAATAAATAAATGTTTTATATAAAAATATAATATTCTATTAATATTTTATTAATATTCTCATAAATATTCTATAAATAAGTATTCTTTTTTACAGTAATAAAATTAATGTTAATCCACATTATTTATTGGAATACTTGAAATTATTTATTTCAAATATATAAAATGTAGTCAATTCATGAATCAAATAAAATTGCAGATATGATTTCTGATTGTATGCGTGCAATCTCTTTATAACTAATGATGTATATTAATTATTTAATTAATATTATTATAAATCTACTTTTTATATGAATTTAAAGTGAACATTTTGTCAGCGTTATATAATAAATATAATCTTTTTTTTTTAAGTCATTTTTTAACCAATTATGTTAAATATATTATTCTTTAGATCGAATTAATAGAAATTTTGTTGATTTTTTTGTGATTCTATGCTTCGAGACAATCTCAGCGAGTTATTTAAAGTCTTGCGACACATTCGCGTAGATATATTCGGTAGTATTAGTTTAAATATTAATAAAAACATGATCACAGTAGAGAACATAATGCAATTCTTAACCGTGATTGGTCAATTCGTTATTGCTTATCATACGTTTTACTGCCTTACGATTTTGTGCCATGGGCTTTATCATTCATCATTTCTTTCACCGTTTTCACGGACACTTACAGAATATATTATGTACACATTTAACGCAAGTCCCATATGACGTGCTTAGTAGAAATTCATCCTTACATAAGGCGCATATCTTTGTCCACTCTACGTGATTGATTAGTGCCATTTTACATTAAAAAAAATAAAAAGTAAATAAAAAGTGAAAATACTTCTCTTATATAAATTAAACCCAAGCTATCCATTGAATCTATTTAAAATTTAATCGATTCAGTCGTTATTAAGATCCGATAATCGAAGGATCTGTCAAGGCGATGTTTCGCATATAAGAGGCACAGCTGTCTCGGCTCTACCCCGCCACGCGTAACTTGGCGCCGAGACACTACCGTGCTTCTAGATGTATTGGCGTAAGAAATTTTCAAGCATGAAAGACACATGCTCCTTTCATATCCTTTCATATACGCACAACATTTAATTTCCAGATTTTTAATTTATCTAACTATTAAATATTTAACTAAATCTATTTATTAGTATTTGTCATATTACTGATATTTTGCATACAATATATTGCATACATTTGAATATATTGCACCATTGATGATAAATTTGTATAAAATGTAAAATATTTTATTTTTAATTATATTTACATTTGTTTGCAAACTTGTTTATTGTATTGCATTTTTTGTTCAGTGATAAAATGCATGATGTCTAATTATATAATTGTTGGTGATAAAAAAAAATGCAAATTTCTTAAATGTTTTTTTGTACATTTGCATATTACAGCCATGAATATATGAATATACATATGAATATGTATATGAATATGTAAGATCGATGATTTAAATTTGAAATTTCTCTTTGCTACCGCTTAGTTTTATCTGAGCAATCGTAGGAGAAACACACTCGCCAAAGTGAAATTATGGCTCAACTAGAATCTAATTATCATATTTCAGAAATCATGACTAGTAAGTTTTTAATATATATGTCGAAAGAATTTTAAATGTTTAACATTTTTTTGAGAAGAGATATTGTAAAAATCTCTTACCATTTTTCTTCAAAATTATGTTAACTCTTGTTACATAGATTTCACAGATGCACGAACGATAAAGTGGTCATTGATATCTTCGCCGATGCCAATGATTTTTATATCACTAGTCTATCTATACGTCGTCTATTTTGCTGGGCCGCAATTTATGAAAAACAGAAAACCGTACTCGTTGAAAACGTTTATGCAGTGTTACAATATTTTTCAAGTTATTACAAATTTTTGGCTAGTGTTTAACATCGTGACAGATGGTAAACCATGGTTCGCTGTTGTGTGGAGATATTGCGAGCCATTTGATAAAATTTACGGTAGTAATAATGAAAAGGTATGTTAAATTTTTATTGCCAAAAATAATCTCGATTTAAATAAGTATATTTGAAATGTTTACATAATAAATGTTTATATAATAAATAATTGTTACTCATACAATACACGTAGTAACATCGATAATAATTGAACACACGAATTGGAAGAGTTAGATAAAAAATTTATAAAGATTAACACAATTGAGATACCAATAAATCTAATTATATTGCAGCAACTTGAAATTATTTGGTGGACATTGTTGCTTAAAATAATTGATCTCAGTGAAACCATAGTATTTGTTTTGAGGAAGAAAGACCGCCAGATCTCATTTTTACACACGTATCATCATATTTCCACGACTACTTTCCTATGGTTGACGCTCAGATACTTCATTCACAGTTTCAACATAACTATTATAATGCTCAATTCTTCTGTACATATTATAATGTATTCCTATTATTTTCTGAGCACTTTTGGACCGAATGTACAACGAAGACTTCTACCATTCAAGAAATATGTTACTATTATACAAATGGTAAGTAAGTGCTAATGTCTAGTTTCTCGATGTATTTTTCGATTAAATATTGCTCTTATTAAAACAGGCACATATTGTATTCTTAACGGTAACTAGTGCGCAAGGTTTAAGACCTAACTGTGGTAACAAGATTGTGAGATATTTCTCTGTTATAACATTTCTTAATGGCATTATGATCTCGTCATTATTTTTCAATTTTTATAGTTCTTATAAGAAATCGAAAACAATCTGATTATGAAAGTGTACAATTTTATTAAATGAGCATTGTTGTTAACTCAACAAGATTCATTCTTCTTCTATTCATTGTAATAAAATATTAAATATACCCGTGCATGTGTATCTGTATGTACTGTTATTATTCCAATTTCCTGTGTATTCATCATCTACAACACAAGTAGGATGTCCTGTAAATGGTTGCGTCTTGCATGCAAAAACATCTTGTGAAAGTTGAATAGTTATACAGTCTGCATGCATGTGCTGCATACTCCAGTATCGCGTACTCCAGCCCCGTGTAGAAAACTTTGAAGGATAGTCTTAAAAAACTAGAGGTTCTAACAAGGTAATATTAAGGATACCTTAAAAAACGTCTTACTAATATATGATTTGGATCTTATGAGAATTTTATAAGGATACCTTAACGTACATACATAAATATTTTAATAGAGTCAACTTACTAGGACCTAGATGGGATTTCTTAAGGATACAATATTTGAAAAAAGTAAGGATTCGATAATGTCTGCTTAATAGGACCTTATAAAGAATTGTTAAGAATACTCTAATTATAAAGGAATCATGTTTTAAAAAGCCGAACTTACTAGGTCCCAGAAAGAATTTCTTGAGGATACGATATTTGAGAAAAATAAAGATTCAATAATATCTGCTTAAGAGAGTCTAATAAGTTCACTCTACTAAAACATGATTCTTCTATAACACAGGTTTACAAATTCGGGCCAACTTTTGGACCCGAGCAGATGAGAACGATTTCTTAACGTTATTTGATGCCCTGAACTCAGATCTTCAATCCGTGTGTCTAAATTGGTTCTAGTTTTCGAGTTCGCGAATGGTGGCAATACTGCGCTCTTATAACAATTTTTTGCAAAATTATCACAAGATTGGAGCTCGAATGTCTCTCAAGATACATTTTCTGCATTCACATGTTGATTTTTTCCCACAAAACTTGGGCGACACGAGCGACGAGCAAGGAGAGCGGCTACATCAAGATATTGCTAAAATCGAAAGGCGATACCAAGGTTTTTGGGACGAAGGCATGATGAGCGACTACTGTTGGACTCTAATACGTGAAACAGATCCCAAGCAGTATAAAAGACTCAGTTCAACTTCTGTTCATTTCTGATTTATACTTTTTAATTCAATAAATGGCCGTTAATGGTCAAAAATAGTAAAATAATAAATTTATTGAATATTTCGAAAAGTAGAACCAATTTAAAAAAACGGGATGCTGATTTGGATTCAGCCCCCCAATTTACCTTATAAACAGCTTTTCGTTGCTCAGGTCCAAAACCGTGTATACTTGTGTAATTAAAGTATTCTTAACAATTCTAAAGCCGTCAGAAATTATCGAATTCTTATTTGTCTTGAATATTATATCTTCAAGAAATCCTTTCTGAATCTTAGTAAGTTCACTGCCCCCAAGAAACACGCGATTCTTCTATAATTAGATTATTCTTAACAATTTCTCGTGAGACCTAATTAAGCAAAAAATATCGAATCTATTTTTCTGTAATTTTATATCCTCTTTTAAGAAATCCTTTCTGGGTAGTACATTAATTCTATTATATATTTGCACATAGGTACATACATTCTTGTACATATATGCATTTTTTGAAGTTGTTTTAATTTAAAAATTTAAGATTTCAATAAAGTCAACATAAATAAAGACGCCGAAAAAATTTATAAGAGAAACGCATATATATGGTTAAAACGATTTATTAAAGAAGATAAAATAGAAATTTAATTTATTTAAATAAAAAATAAATTTTTATTAAATGATATTATCGTATAATTTTTACAAAATATTTATAAATAATCTTTACAGTGTTACGAAGTAATGGCATAACAAATATACGTTTACTATTTTGTTTATGTAACTCAGAGGGAAGTTGTAGTGCAATTAATTTATGTAAATAAATTGTTTTGTTTGTTAAAAAATATTCTGCAATTTTATCTCATTCTAACGTAATTTGCCATGTTTTTAAAAAGTTTAATTTACATGGATGTGTGTACAATAATTTCTTTTTTTCCAAATTTCTCCTTCAATTATTATATTCGAAAGGGTATCATCATCCTCACTGTAACATATTAATTTAATTTTCATGATATCGTTGTTTAAAAATACCATGTTATCTCCCTTTTTTATTGCAATTGTCATAAGATTCCATCGTATTTGTTTTATATAAATTCTATCATCTTGAATTACTTTTTTAAGAATCTTATTAGAGCTACCTGATATCACTTCATTTACAATCATGTCTTTTTCATGTAATCTGTGGCATATTTGCGATAATGGTTTATTAGAAATATGAAGAGTATGTTTAATCTCACCAAGAACACTTTCAAAAGGAAAACAACTAATTCTACTTAAAGAACAATTAAAATTTTTTGCATCATCAGCCACGTGTAACAAATTGTGCATATACATATATTACTTGAATTTTAGGTTCATATAAATGTGGTAATTCAAAAACAAATTTTTCTAAATATTTTTTTGCAACGTTATTATGTGTGACTGCAAGTTCATCACTACAGAAAATTCTGCATGCTACATGCAATAATAAATGATATAACTTTGATGGATTTATATTTTTTAGTACAATAGGGCCACAGTAAAGTAAAAAAAACGGAATTCCGTTGTCTTCCATTTCAAGTAATCAAATATTGATCTTGGTTTCTGTTGGAATTAAGTAGCCATCTGCGGTTTAAGAAACAGAAATCTATGTGAAATTTGAATTTTTTCCCGTCGACTTGATCTGTTTTTCAGTGAGTCTTTCATTCACTCATTGATTAATCTTTTCATTACTCCATTAAATAAGTGCATATGATCCAATATAAATATTTTTGTGAAATCTATTTCTGGAACTATATTGATTAAAGGTGAAATACTAACATGATGTTCAAGATCTTCTTGTATAAAAAATGATTCTTTTGTACGCATTAGATATCCTATACCTGAATAAATTATTTTTGAACTTGTACCTATTCTAAGTAATTTTCCTGGAATCGTATAACGTTCACAAACTTTATAGCCATCGTGACCTTTGATACATTTTAAAAATGATCGAGCCGGTGTATCAGAGATAAATGCTATTAATTCAACTTTATATGTGCTTTTTCCAATTAAAATTCCATGTTCTTGTAATATGTTAATATGTTAATTTTTTTTATAAATGATTCAAGAAATTTTTCAAGACATTTTGATTTACTTTTTCCATAATAAAGAGCAACAATAAATGGTCTGTACACATCTAACCAATAATATACCTTGCAAAGAATTGCCCAAATAGACTTATTTCCAGAAATAGATACAGGCATTCCATCTACATTAATTAAAAATTTAATGACATCTTTATGAAAATCTTTATTTATAATTTTTTGCAGCTTTTCTGTTATACTAAAAAATACAAATTGTCCATTTGGATTTATTGAATCGTTATCTTCCATATCTATTATTTTATAATTAGCTGTATGCGTTTCAAAAGATGTTTTAGTTGATTTTGGTAAATCAATAATTAATTCCTTTCTTAGTATAGATAACAGTTTATCAAGATGATTGTGTTGAATGTTACACTCAATAAACGCAATTCAGTAATCATATGTTCTCCAACTTCTGATTTTGCATACTTCGGTATTCTCTTCTATATCTAAATGCACATTCTTTTCTATTAACATTTCTGAATTAGCCTCAGAATATCATGTATATTCATATTTTCTTCTAAAAAATTATCCATGTTTTGCTAATCTTCCGGTGTCACAATAAAAAAATTGTTTGTTTCTGAAATAATTTTATTTTTTTAATTTGTTATCTTAAGATTATAATCAAATTTAAATACCTAATTTTTTATTTCTATTTAAACTAAAATTTAAAATTAAATTATAAATAATGTAATACTATATATGTATAAGTAAATTAAGTTTTAATTATTTTATTAGAATTGAAGAATTAAAGGATTAAAATCATTTAGGACAAAAAGTTATTACTCGTGCAAGTATAAATAAACATACTGTATTAGGCTAACAGCATTCACAAGGTCAACATGCAAATTTTGACAAGTAAATTGTTTATATCATACATGTATAATTCTAACTTTTTTAACAATAATCAATTAATTTTAGAAGGGCTAATAAGAACAATGCCGCAGTTAACAGAGCATAATCAATTAATGTAATTTATTATCTATATTTACAGACGTTTCGGCTTTCCTTTAAGGCTTTTCATCCTCAGTGTATGAAAGTACAATGTCAACGTTCGATGTTCAAATTTACATTAATCCATTAATGTAAATCCATTTGAACATTGAACGTCGAACATTGTACTTTCATAGTCACTGTATAGATAATAAATTACATTAATTAATTACGCTCTGTTAACTGCGGCATTATTAGCCCTTCTAAGATTAATTGATTATTGTTAATATTTCAAGAGCTCATCACATTAATAAATAGTTTATTAATATTCTAACTCTTTTGTTAGCTATCTAGTCATTTTCAGTAATTTATATTATAAATATAATAATAATATGAAGTGCAATAATATTGATTAAATTACTATCTACTCATCGAGTTATGTGCTTTTTAATTTAAATATTTTATTTTTATTCTTTTTTTAAATTATTACGTGTCTTAATGTTGTAATTCTTTAATATACTTCATTCTTTATATTATTATATCTTTAATATTATATTAAAATTATTGGTTATAAATTAGCAATCATAATTTTATTTTATTATTTCATATACAGGGTGTGCCGCGAGAATTTCGACACTGCACATAGAAAAGTAGATGGGATCGAGATAAACATAAAAGTCCCATACCGTTTAGCGATATTTGCAATAATAATCGAGATATTAATTTTTGAAACTGTACTAATGAGAGCACGCCGAGAGAAGCGCTCCAGCCATTCGAGGTATAGCCCGGCCCAGTTTATACCAAATATTGGCTGTGGACGGCGCATTGGAGAGGTAAGAGGGGAGGTATGCCGGGCGCTGAGCTTCTTAGGCCAATAAAAACTGGTCACACAGTATTTATAAAGCAGTATTTATAACGTAGCTTGTATAAATCGTGCTTCAATGAGAATGTGATTTCGTAGAAAGAAAATGACATAAAGAAGAGTCACATTTATGTGCGCAGCTCGGCGGTGATCAGCGCGCAATACAACAGTGATTGGCGCTGAACGTTGTCCCCTTTGTCAATTTCCTTTATCTCTTTTTCGACAGCGCTACTTTTCGAGTAGCATTTGTTTCTCCAGGCATTATTGCAAGACAAGAAGGAATGAAAATTCTGGTGCTTTCGCCACTATGCTATCTGAAAACATTTAATGTTACTTTCGATATCTTTAATAATTTCATGAATGTCAGATTTTATGTTAAGATTATTTTATGTTAAGAAGTTGGTAGACTAAACTTATCTCCAAAATGTAGTAACCTTGAGACCTTTGTAAGAATGCACCCAGATAACCAAACCTGAAAAGACAGATTTTGAGCAGAATCTGTTATAAATTTCAGATGCCAGAAAGGCAACAAATTTCACACAGAATCTGTAATATCTGACGATGTCAGCAAATTGCTGCTAGAAATCTGACAGAACTTGTTGACATTCTATGCCAGCAGATTGGCGATAGAAATCAAACAGAACCTGCTGTCAGAATCTAACGGCAGACTGATCGAGCAGGATCTGCGCTATCACTGAATATTTCCAAGATTGCCGCTAGATAGTGTTCATTGGTGTCTATTTCTCGTAATTAAAATTTGTCGGGATCTTTATATAACTGAAATCTATTGAAACTGAGGCGTGTCATAATTATTTCTACTATTATTTATGCGTACACTTATTAGTGCGATATGATTGTGATTTTGCAACAAGAAAGCTAATAAGCATAGTTAGAAAATGATGGCTGTTAGATCGATGTTAGTACAAAGAAGAAAGGCTACGATATTCTTATGATTTTAAAATATATTCTTCAGAATATATTCTCAAAATCTAATGTGCTTTAATGTAAGCTATATTAATTTCTGTTAATAAACTTAATATTATTTAATTTTTACTTATTATGTTTAAAATTACTATTTTAAGATAAATAAAATAGAAAAAGTTATTTTTGAAGATTTTTCAGTAGCAATGACGTCACAATTTAAATACCTATAAAAGCAGCAAATCCTGCTCGATTTCTGCCGTCAGATTCAGATTCCGCAGGTTCTGCTTGATTTTTGCTGCCAATCTGCTGTCTTACTATGTGAACAGGTTCTGTCGACAGAACGGAAGCAGAATGGGACCGCAATTGATGTCAGCCTGCTGACATTTTCTGATCAAATCTGCTGCCAGTCTGTCGACAGTCTGTTAATATTTTGTTTGCTGAGTAGGATTTGAAAAGATTTATAAACCTTTTTTTTTTGTGTTATTTTAAGAAGATCTTTTGAATATTCCACGAATTCCGAAGGCTTGATTTCAATTTCGAATAATGTTTCTTCGTCAGAAATGATAAGTTTTCTTGGGCTTGGTTTAATGTATTTGTAATTTTGGTCATTAACTATGCAAATAAATTTTATCGGTTTTATTTTCTTAATGTTATCTACTTTAAATTTGTGTAATTGCCAATAAAATTTTTTCTTGTGTGAAGAATGTGATCTTACGTAAAGATTTTGGAAGGAACGGAAGTAATGATTATAATTTCGTTCGTCCAATATTATATTATCGCTATGTGGCTATTATATCATTTTATCAGCGCCTGAAAACGAGATCCAAAATATTCTAGAAGGGTTCAATGGATACCATCATAGGTTGAAATTCATATGTGAAACAAAGGTTAACCGTAGTCTCAACTTTCTCGATATTACCTTAATAATAACCAATAATAGAAGCATCACAGATTGGTATGATAAAAAAAAACATCCTCGGACAGATACTTGTCGTTTTACTCTAACCATCCTATCAATCATAATGTGAACACCATATACAGTATGATAGATCGAGCAATAAAACTCTCACATCCAACTTTTCATACAAAGAATGTGAAATTATGCATTGAAATGTTACTTGACAACGGTTACCCCTGGAATTAATATTCAATAAAATGAATGCTTGAAGAAAATTTCCACACAAAATGTAGATCCAGTAGTTACTACGAAAAGCAATAATGACAGTATTTATAACAATGAACACAGGATTGTAGTTTTACCATATGTAAATCCTATTTCGAAATTTATAGCTGCCAACATTGATAAAACTAAAGCGATCATAGGATTCCGTTGTTTAAACAAATTGAGTCAGTAAAAGTACATAAAGATAAAGATCCTTTACCTTCAAAAAATAATGCAATTTATAAAATTTTCTGCAAAAATTGCGAAGCGTCCTATGTAGGACAAACAAAGCGACGATTTAAAACTAGAGTAAAGGAACATAAAAAACAATATCAAACAAGATCAATCAAGACATTCAGTCATCTCCCAACATATTACAGAATACAATCATTCCTTTGACTGGGAAGGTATTAGGATTGTGGACCGGGAATCTAATTTTTATAAAAGAATCATTTCGGAAATGATACATATAAAAGAGCAAAAATCTGGCCTAAACTTAAATAGTGATACTGAGTTACTTGATGCATCTTACTTTGACATACTAAACGAATTGACAAGATATTAATTTGTTAAAGACACTCACAAGGGAAGTACCACAACTGTCCGACGCCAATTTAATTCTCCTTGAAATATGTTGTAAAACACAGAAATTTAAGAGACACGTATTTTTTWATAYGTGCYCAAATTCATATTTAGRGGRTVAAACCCCCCTTGAAAAAAAAACGATTTTTTTCTTGGAAGTCGAATATCTTCGAAACAGTAAGAGATAGAAGGAAAATTGTTAATCAAAAGTTTAATGGCTTGATGAGTATTTTATAGTTATAAGAA
>JANQDE010000239.1:129088-140173 GCA_037157785.1 Cephalotes varians | reverse complement strand
AGTCAGTTATTTCCGATATGTTAAACGATTTGCATAAACCAACCATAAATAATCCTTTCACTTGTTACAAAATATTAAACGCAATTTAAACATCTGAATATTTATAGCGATATTTATTTTACTGAGATAGATGCGAGGAAATTTATTACCATAACCTTGTTCAAACCTGGTATTCCCCTGAGCTTGTATCCGGCTTACCGTCCTTCAGATTTTTTCGAGTAAGAATTAACGATAATAGCGTATGCGCGCCGTCATACAGATAGCCAGAGCATTTCGGTGTGCGTGAGTGGAATGGGTAAATCTCGAGCGTGCGCGGGCTCCAAAGCACATCTCTGGCTCCTCCTTCCTTCCTTCCTTCCTCCCTTCCTCCCTCCCTTTCTTCCTTCCTCCCCTCCTCCTCCCTCCCTCTCTCCCTCCCTTCCTTCCTTCCTTCCATCCGTCCGCTTATATCGCTCGATCGTTCTCTCTATATCTGACAATATCTGAAAGTTCCTGCAGAACTTTTTGATTTATCAATTCTGTAGAGAAATAGCTCAATCTTTTGTCGTCTTGTTAACAAAGCGTCGTGAATTTATTCGAGGAGATTATATCTTTTATACCACTCACAGTTTTGATCGTAAGTTAATTTCTAATTATGCGTGACAGATATTTGGGCGATATAAATAAGGATCGATTTTAAGGCGATTTTATATTGTGTGTATTGAAGAAAGATCACAATGATATTCTTATTATGATTTGCGCCGTATACGTGTTGTAGATAATCTCATTTTACGTTTATTGTTCAGATAATTGTGAGTTTTCTTTTTCTGGACAGTGATATATGATATTTATGGACATAGTTTAATTTTTATTATAAGCTAGTTGCTTCGAACATATTTCGACACTTCCAAAAGCTCCTTCTTTCGATGTTCTTTAAGACGGAAGTCATAATCTTACTGTGGTTGACAGGTAATAATAAAATGTTATTGTCGTTACCCTTTGGTCCACGTATATACGACTATTGTACTGCTTTTTTATTTTTCTTACCGTCGCGTTTAATAGTCAACATTGTCAGTAAATCACACTTAAACCTGTGAACCTAGCGCAACTCTAGCGCGAAGTTATTCGGCGCATAGTTGAACTTGAGATATGTATACAAATTCACATAAGAAACATTAGCACGAAGACTTAGTTTTGACCGCTTAGTGTATAGTTAATTAATTGTTGTGTTTTCACATATCGGTCACAATTCTATTCTTATTTAGAAGAGAAAGCTTGGAGTCGAGTTAAGCTCAAGTTTTTCTCGTATGAATTTGAGAAATAGAGATTCGCGTTCGAGGATGCTTAATTTAAAAGGATTTTTGAAAATTTGCAGATGATCTTTCACTCGTTAAGATAATAATTGTGTTACGTCCTGAGGACTCCATGATTTCCTCCTTTCAAGGACGGCTAATAAAATAAGCTATTAGAATAAGAAACTCGAGCGTTAACGGTTATCTATCGGTAAGCGGGCAATAAGCCCGATAGAGTTTTCCTTTTTTTCTGTATGTTGTTTATCTCGTATACGTATGTCAAGCGGAACCTTCTAGAAGAAACTTAGACAAACAAAACTAAATAAGAGCACGATTTTGCCGGTCTTGTTTGATCCACATAAATAAAACTGGTACCAAGACGTGCCAGGGACACTAAATATTCGAGAATAATAATAAATAATACCTAAACGTGAGACGAAAATCATTTTTCAAGTGAAATCAAAGCATTAATATGGGACGGCGAGTACTGTGACATCGGGTCAACATATGCAGGGAAGGACGAATTCATAAACTTTTATTGAAGCACCCAATAATTTCCAATTCCAAGAGACAATAGAAACATGCTCTATCTGTTTTTAAAACATGTGCATTCGCGTTTCCTGCAACCTCTAATAAAAAAGAAATCGCCGACAAACAAAAAATAGATGATGCAAATAATATTTCTGGAAGGTCCCACGAGATTCATCTTGCCCTCTCTTCAGAAAACGGAGTGGGCAAGTGAAGATCCGAACTTGCCAATAGATGATCGTGGAAAAATCATACTGCCCTACAAAAATGACGAAACACCAATAAACAAGCGTATGATAGAACTTACGTTGCGGATGGAGCCGAACTAATGCGCGAAGCTCCAACTAAATTTTGGAAATTTAAAAATTTGATCACCAAGGAAGGGTATCCTACCAACCAAAACCTTGGAAACAACCAACTTAATCCATCTCACAAGAAATCCATCCTAGAAGACTCCTATATAAACCACGACATTTTGAGCTCTCCCTCTCAATTTTCATCGACTCTCACTACTCCAGTCAACYGTTGCATTCAGTGTCAGTCTCAACAGTTTTATTTTTACCCTCGTTCGTCCGGGTACACCTTTGTCTAAGTTGAATACGCGTGGTCGAGCGGACAAAGTGAACGTCTGGAGTGCTGGACGTCGCGCGTTCGAATTCTGCTATTCAATTATTTTTCACATTTTTTTTAAATTTGCAATCAAGTGAATAAATTAAGATATAAGTAAGAAATAAATTAATAAAAGCTTTTTAAGACCAAGACTCAAAAGTGTCCCTGACTGAAAAATATCGAAATTTTTCAAATAAAAAGGACACTATGTAAAACTAATTACGGTCACTATATTAATTTTTAATGTACATATATACGGATTATTGCATATTTGCCGAATTTCAAAAAATTATATCTGTAAATACATTTGTCCAAAAAATTTGAAAAAACATAAAGATACTAGAGACTAATTTAGAAAAGAATGACAGTTTAATTTATTAATGAGTAAAATTTATTTTAAGTTGAAAAAGAAATTAAATTTTTCAAACGTGAAGTTTGTAGTGATACTTTTCGAGTCACTCATTATTTTTTAGTAGAACACTTACGTTGACATCTTTCAAAGTGTCAGAGAAAAGTGATTCAAAAGATACTATAAACTTCATGTTGAGAAGTAATTCAATTTTTTTATAACTTAAAATAAATTTTAAACAAGATAAACAGCCAAGTGCGTGTGGCTCGCTTGTTATATTGTGACAAGAAATGACAACAGCGCATATTCGAGCGCATATTTTTAATATGTTATGCTATATACTCATCCCACTAATTCACGATAAATCAATTTTTGCCAATGCCAATAATTTACAAGAAATAATTGTTTAAAGTTTTCGTGTATCATGTTATATAATTCGTAAGAGTGGAACGCAATCAACGAGTATGGTCGAGCGGACAGAGCGAGCGACTGAAATGCTGAACGTCACGCGTTCGAAATGTTTCAACATTTTTTTTCGCATTTTTTAATTTTTAATCAAATAATATGATAAAAAATGGATAGAAAAGTATTATTATATTTAAGAAAAATATTATTATATTTTTATTATATGTATTTATTTTTTTTACCTTTTATTTACTTCTTATTTTATTATTGGTTATATTTTTTATTACATTTTATTTTTTATTTATAATTAATAATTAAGTGTAATATTTTGTGCAAATATGATATGATTTATAAATCTAATAATATTTTGTTTATACAAAATAATGTTTTTTTCATTGAAGGAAAAACTAGATAGAGCAATTATATTTTTTATACATTATTATAATGTTAGAAAGCTCGGAAAGTTTTCGCTGTTTTTTTTTTAACGCATTTGTTAATGTATTAATTCATTTTGTTATTAAAATAAATGCGTAAAAAAAAAAAACAGCGGAAACTTTCCGAACCTCTTAATATTAGAAGCAATATCAACGTAGTGAATTGATCGACTCTTTTTTCTTTCAAGAAAATTAGGATATATTTTATGTAACAATATAAATAAAAAAGAAATGTATTGCATCTATTTTCATATTTGGAACAATTGTCCTTGTTTTTATTGTTGATTTTAATACACAAACGGCATTTACAGCGACAATGTGTTTGTTTTTTTGTTTTACTAGACACTACAGACGCGCGTTATTTATATTTTTAAACAGAAGCAGAAATTAATTATAATACTGTTACATTATTAACTTTTTGACATATACAATACGCACAACTGTCAAAACGATTTCCGCGATGACAGCCGCTTGTGAAATATAAAACGAGAGAACCAATTCCGTATCGCGGAAAAGAGAATTGGCATTTTAGTTTAGCATTGCTGTAAGAATTCAAGAGAGATTTAAATTTGGATATTTAATTTCATTAACTAAATCATGACTTAGCAAAAGTTATTTTCACATGTTATTAAAAAACGATAGATAAAATGGATTAATTTTCAAAGTGGCAAGAAAAAACGATTCGTACTTTGAGACGCTGAATCTGAATTTAACTTTTAAAAAGTGTTAATTTGTCGGGAAAGTATTGAAATGAGCATATGAAGCTATTAATATTGTTGAATTTTAACGTACTAATTTGTTTTTTCTGCTAGTAACACATGATATGCTCTCATTTTTAATTGTCGTGTTTAGTAAAAAGTCAAAAATTATTAACAACTGAAAACAGAGCCATTAGCAACAAGAACTATTTTAATGTAGCACCTGAGAGTGCGATTGTTTATTTTTTCATATATGTATATTCTTCTATTTATACATTTCTGTACATTAAAGGTATTTTATTATTGTAGTATTTTAGTATTGGAAATTGTAAAATTTACGCATATTTGTAAGCATCTAGATCCGCTTTGACCGAACAATGTCTTCTCCATTTATTAATTTATGTCGTTTCACATTATGTCAAGTCAATTTTTATGTAATATTGTTTATTTTATAATTTTACATTTTTATTAACATATCATTATCTTAATATACATATATTTAATATTTATGTGCGATTTTTATATTTTCCTAACAAATTTTTCTTCTGGATGACTTGCATTTTAATAAATTACTAAAATTGCTCCAAACAGAAAGCAGAATTTCTAGTAATTTACTAAAACACAAGCAAGGTCAGCAGGAAAATAAGCAGGCTTAAGACTGGCCAAAGCATTCACAAATTTTGTCAATCTGTATGATCATTTCTTGCATTCAACTTTCGAGTGATTCCCTGTGTCTTTTGACATCTAAGATCTTAAGCCTCAATGTGCAATGTTGTATGGCGAAAAAGAAATGTCATAGTAACTTCTAATAAAATAAATATAAAATTTCTATATCACAATTTTTTAAATTTAATAGTTTTTTAAATAAATTTTTTATGTCAAAAAGTTTAATTTTTCGTTAAATTCTAACTTCTATATTTATATTCCTATAAAAATGTTACATAAATATTTTTTAGAATCACCATTAAATAATTGTTTTAAACTCATCATTAAATAATTTCAGGTATTTATGTTGTTCTAACATGAACAAACAAATGGGTATGAAAATATATTTAATTATAACTTAATCTTGATTTTTTAAATGGCTGATAATAAATTATTGGAATTTAATGAATTAATATCGATCGAATTAATATCTTAATCTTTTGATAAAACTGATAGTTTTAACAACGTAATCGAGCAATATTTTCGGACAATAACATTTTATTTATTAGATAATTGTTGAGAGAATAATATAAACAAACGCGATTTAGAGGCGGAAATAAATAACGCAGCGTACATATAAATTTATTTTATGTATAACTTATATACTTGTTACATTAAGAATTTGTATTATCGACATTTCGTGGACATAGCACGGAACAGAATCACGAAATCGTGGACATAGCACGGAACACAACCAGAAAAACGTAGCTGTATAGCTGTATTATCTACCGAGTGGTTCGTGGACATAGCTACATAGTTCAATGTTCACGTTTCGTGGACATGTGGCGTATCGCCTAGCGATTGTACCAAAACAGCGGCCGTAACTACTCTCAGGCTCTGGTACATACACCTTCTATGTATGTCGATGGTTTGCGCGATTTCAAGCGGCCATGCAGTGATGCTAGATTTGCCCCGCACTCGCGCATGCGCATTGATTTACAGCTGAGCGCGCAGTACCGTAGCTATAGGTAACGATGTATGTTTTCTAAATGTGGTAAAAAATGTGGTTTTCTAAAATTATTTCTGCACCTATCTTTATATTAGAGGTTACAATTTATCTACACAATTGGTATTATTGCATGCTACGAACGTATGTTTTGTTTTCATATATTTATAATTCTATTTTTCTTTAGGGCGACTAAAGACACCAGTTTCACGAACGAATGTAATACTTTACTGGCGCTTTAATCTCTGCGCATGCGCGAATGCGGGGCAAATCTAGCATCACTGCGGCCATGTCGAGAGGACTTGCGTGCTGATGGTGACGGACGCGCTTCCCTGTTAGTGCGTAGTTGGTGTCTTGTTCATGTGACGGTTTCGTTTACCGATCCCGATCCCGGTGTTTCCTCTGGGTCTTACCCAGAGTGGTGAATTGTTTATTTTAATCCACGCGAGTTCTATAAGTTAACTTTTATATATTTAATCTCGAACATTATGCAGGAGGCTTCGGCCCCTGCAAAAGACTATAGCGGTGGGGGGGACCGACCCCCCCCCCCTTTGCCGGCGCCGTCTATAAACCCTGCACGTCCCGCTTCCTGACAATCATCCTGTTCCTTGTATTGCTTCCAGCCCTGTTTCCATCCCCGCTGCATAATTTGATAATTTCGAGAACTCTTTTAACCTTAACAACGACTAATCGGCCATTTCCATACCTATTGCGTCATCCCTGCAAACACGCAAGGACACGAGTTGCGTCAACTCCTCAAATTCGCGTGGTGGCCTGGTGGATCGAGCTCGCTCACGTCCAACTTTAATTAATTCTAAAATCAGTGATATCTATGAGCCTATGGATGTTGATCAGGGTGTTGATGGCGCGAGGCGCAAGCGCTCTATGAATTCTTCCATCTCCAACGAGTCCCAGGAAAACTCTACAGCTAAAAAATTGTCAACTTCTGAAGGCAGAATTCCTCGCTAGATTCTACAGTACCAGGTTAAGCCTCTAAAATCCAATATTCTAGTTCTGATATTCCCCCATACATAGTGCATGTTCATTCGGTCGAGAATGATCCTATCAAATTACTGCATCCTTTACTCATTAGTAGAACGCTTTCACGTATAGCTTACTCAGACATTAAAGAAATCAGGAAGATTGGCAAGGGCAAGGTCTTGGCAGAAATGACCACTGCTAAAGCGGCTAATGATCTCACAAATAATCCTAAATTGGAACAAGAGGGGCTCAAGGTCTTTGTGCCCACTTATCGTACAATCAGAACTGGAATCGTCAAGGATATTCCGCAGCTCATGGACGATGCTGACCTTCTCAAGTTTTTCGATGCTCCTTGCAAAGTAGTTGAGGTTCGTCGATTGAATAGACGCATCAGGATTAATGGAAAAGTTAAATATGTTCCCTCTCGCACGGTGTGCTTGAAATTTGCGGGACAACTTTTGCCGAAAAACATTTCTTCTTTCGAAACCATCATGAGGTTTATCCCTTTATCCCCAAAGTTCAGACTTGTTTTTCTTGTTTTAGGATTGGCCACATCTTGCAAGGGCAAATCTCGATGCCTATTCTGTGGCAGTGACGCACACGACAGCAATGTACTATGCGTTAACAAGAATAATGCACCTTGCTGCATCAATTGCCAGGGTGATCACTTCGCTACATCCCACACTTGTCCTGTGATATCTAAACACAAATTGGTTCTCTCTTTGGCCGCCACCGAGAATATTCCTACTATTGAAGCTAAGCGCAAGATTCATCAGATCACGCCGACATCTTCCTCGCCAAGTCAGTATAGTCTTGATTTCAGAAATTTCCCTCTCCTGGAAAAGCCAAAACCGCGCAATAAACATAGTACCTCTTTTGTTGATCAATTTTACAATAACTCTCAAATTCAAAATCGTTTTTCCCCTCTTAGCTCTTTCAATCTACCTGAAGACAATGGTAACATCTCTGCATTGAATCTTCCCACGCAAATCCTCTCTAGGCCCAAAAAACTTTCTTCTTCTCGTTCGGACACTCCAGCTAAGCAAAATAATTTTAATAAGCATAATAATAATCATAATAGTAGTAATAACGGCAACGACGCTCCTGGTCATCCGATGAGGCCTGTGGGATCTCCATTCGAGAACGCTCTTTGCTACTCTAATGGTAGACCAATTAATATGTCCGGCAACGGCGTAGGTAGATTACGGCGGCGGCCCTATGAGTGGGGACGCTTGTTCTTCACCAAATATTCCTCTACACTCCGAAGCGCTTGAGTCGAATACCTACTTCGCGGGTTTTCCACCGCCGTCTAACATTCTGCACGCCTTAACCGATTTAAATTATAAAATCACTTCTTTTTGCTTAATAGACTTCAACTCTCTCATTGATTCTATTTCAAATCTAGCGAAATGTTTACAATCATCCGGCAGTCCTCTTGCAAAAGACCACTCTTCACCTTCCCTCGCCTAAACAACTACTTTGTACTTCTTGGCTCAGACGAATACTCTTAAATTGGTTCAATGGAATTGCTGTGGAATTCGGAGCAAGCTTCCTTAGTTGCAGGTGCTTGTGCCCTCGCTGGACATTATATGTATACAAAAGTCGTTGTTATGGCCTCGCAATAACTTTTGGCTACGTGGATTCAATATCGTTAGAAGGGACATTTCCTCCTCACATGAAAGAGGCGTTTGTATCCTTGTGAACAATAAGTTAAATTATTCTACTCTCAATCTATCTTCCTTTTCACATACTTCTTTGGAACTTTTAGGCATCACGCTTATGCTAGATAACGTACCTCTTGCTATTGTTAATATTTATCGTCATCCCAACCAATTTACCCCTCCTTCTATTCTGGACGCTCTCTTCCAATTTCTATTCAATAATTTTAACAGAGTGTTAATATCTGACGATCTCAATGCACATCACTCCTGGTGGGGATGTGACTACGAAGATCAGAGAATGTTATCTCATTTGTTTGACTCTTACAATTTAGTCACAATCAACGATGGTCAACCAACTCTTTTACTTCCTCCCAACTCTAGGCGTTCTATTATTGATCTTGTGGTTGTCCCGGCTAGCTTGGCTCCTCTGTGTTATTCTTATACAGACTTGGATTCTGCTGGCAGCGATCACTTTCCTGTCTTCACTGTCATAGGAGGCACTCCCCCTAAAAAATGTAAATTTAAATACAAACTTAAAATTAACAAAAAAGACATTCGTTTACTTAATCACAATTTAAGCGTTAGCTTTGATAAATTTGCTGACATTTCTCCCGACACAATCCACGCTTATTCTCAGCTGGATAATCACATTAAACAACAAGTTTATTCGTTCATACCCCCGACTGCGAGACATTCTCGAAGTGTCGTTGATAACGGCCGTCTCCGGTCTCTTCTCTGGTGGAAGGCAGACTGCCAAGCCGCCATGGATGAGCGTAAAAGGGTTACTAAAATATACCTTGATTCTCCTACTCTTTCTAACTTTCAGGTTTATAGAAGGGTACGGTCAAGCTGCACTAAAAAACTCTTAAGAGAAATGGTTGGAAAAAAATTCTGCGTCCAATTCGACTTTAAGACTCCTACTTCCGGGGTGTAGTCGTTAATCGGGTTATTTAAGGGGTTAGGCCACTCTAGAATTTTCAAAAAATCGATTTTTCTTTTTTTTTATAAAAAGGTACCTTAGTACTTCAAAAATCATATGCCAAAAGTTTATGGGTGAGAAAAATCTCTAAGTACTCTATTTTTGAATTCTAGCGCCACTCCTCTCGGTTCGCAGCGAGCTCTTTCTATGAGCGCTGCGGTGAGCTGTAATTTGTCGGCCGGACTCAAACAGATTTCAACCAATTCACTTGAAATTTTAAATGTATATTTAAAATTATCTTCTCTAAAGCACCACGTAGGATTTTTTAAATATTTTGCATAGTTCTTTTTTTATAAACAATTTTCTATCGATTTTTTATGTCATTTTTCACCTTTTTTTTTTAGAAGTGCGCCATTTTGGCAAAAATCAATATATCAAAAAAATCCTATGTAGTGTTATAGCTATTCTTATATATTTTCGAAAAAATTTTCGTTTTATATCATAACTCAAAGATTGCAGGAGCTATTGGTCCGGCCGTCGACCCTCCAAAAATAAAGGCGTCATCGGAGAAATGTTGTGGAGTCGCCATTTTCATACATATTGCTTTAAAAAAATTATTTTGTATGATTTTTTATTCGTATAATAAACATCTCATTCTGTAATCCCGATTTATTTTATGGTTTCTGTTTGAAAAGCCTTTCCTTTTCTCTATTAATGGTGGGTAGGACCAACGGTTTATTTTAATATTGAATAAATATAATGAGTCTTGTATTTGAGCGAACGTTCCGAAGTGGTGTTAAAAAAAAATAAATGGTTGACAAGTAGAAACTGGTCGATAATATTAAACATAAAATCATGTGCAATAAGGAATAACGGAAAAATGAAAAATAGTTACAGCAATCGATCGAAAACCGCAGAATACATCGAATGATTAAATAAACTTAATCCTATGTTCACGAAATACTTATGAGGTAAAAAAAAACTTATGATTAAATTATATATGATGATTAGGCTACTTATTTGGTATTAACAAATGGAAATGGTGTTGATTTTATTATTGCATAAATAAACGAAAATATTGTAACTTCACGCAGTGTAATTTGGGCAGAAAGATATAAAACTAAAATACTGTCTTGAATATGCAACAACAAAAAAAAATAAAGAGAAAAATGATTATTTATGTATTGAATGAACTATTAGTTTAACACAATCAAATTATACATAACTCTAGTAGTCAGATCAAATAATGTGAGGTAAACTTATGTCAGCATGAAAAAGTAATTCACTCAATTAAATTAAAATTCATGGGTAATGCAGTTAGTGAACTCAATGTCAAAGCCGTAGGTAAAGCACTTCGTACTTTACATTAGAAAGCAATAGGTGATACACTTTGCAAACTCACCGACAAGAGCCATTTGTAACATGGTTACTAGTAATCAGAATAGAAAGCCATATGTAACGCACCGAGCGCTATGAGCATCGTAAGCCATAGGTGCGTTCCGTTTCACGCATATGCGCGCATTTATTTATAGTATACGTTACATATTGTAAGGCATGGAAAAATTAACGGAGCCGACCG
>JANQDE010000239.1:117350-128718 GCA_037157785.1 Cephalotes varians | reverse complement strand
GGGACCCTTCGTTCTCTCTCCACAGGCCTGTCACTCAGGCTGCGCGACCACACTGCTCCGCTAATCGGAGTAGTTCCATTGCCTTATTTCTTACAATATATTATAGATAAATGTGCTCAAATGCGTGAAACGGAACGCACCTCATATGTAGCGCATCGAGCGCTGTTAGAATCATATGCAATAAGAAGCACAGTGAGCGCCGTAAGCAATATGAAGCGCGATGAGCGCTGTAAGCAATATGAAGCGCAATAAGCGCTGTGAACAATATGAAGCGCTATGAGCGCTGTAAGCAATATAAAGCGCAATGAGCGCTGTAAGCAACATGAAGCGCAATGAGCGCTGTCAGAATTGTACGCAATATGTAAGTAATTAGTGCTATTAAGATCGTAAGCAATAAGTAAATAATTGGCGTGGTCAGAATCACACGCAATAAGTACACAATTAGCGCGGTCAAAATCAAACGCAATATCTACGCGATTAGCACGGTCAGAATCAAAACGCAATATCTACGCGATTAGCACAGTCAGAATCAAACGCAATATCTACGCGATTAGCGCGGCCAGAATCAAACGCAATATGTACGCGATTAGCGCGGTCAGAATTGTACGCGTCGTAAATAATTTGTATCGTACGCAATATGAAAGTAATGAGCACTCTCAGAATCGTAAGCAATATGAAAGTGGTTTGAATCGTGCGCAATCTGAAGTAATGAGCTCTCAGAAGCGTAAACAATATGAAAGTAGTTTGAGTTCTATATTACGCAGTTTAATCGAACTTATCTTTCTAATTAGCAGCAAGCCTGATAAGCGCGCACTTCCACTCGGCAATCATTGTCCGACGTTCCGGCACTGTCTCAATGGTAATATCCGTTTAATTTCCTGTAGGCTAACTTCGGTCGATTGACAAGCACTTTGAGAAGCTGGATTTTTCACAAAAAGTACAACTTTTAATAATTTTCGGACCAAACTGTTCGGAACACAAGTGTCTTCACGCTGAGATTCTCAGACAAAGAATGCCCCAGGAACAAAGGACCACAGAACGTTCGCTTCATCGCGCAACACGCATCCGCTCGCATAAGAAAAAGGTTCCCCGATCCGATGTCGGGAGAGACATTGCGATTTCGCGGCTACTGTCAATGCCATCCAGTGTTTCTAAATCGTGCTGCAAAATCGAGTCTGCGCAGTAGAGCGATGAGCTGATTGGCTCTCCCGCATCGACGCGATACGAACAGCGGTGGAGAGAGAGAGAGAGAGAGAGAGAGAAGTAAAAAGCATGAGACAATCCGTAAAACCCTTTCTGAGTCGATTATCGGTCTTAAGGTTAGGTTAATTGATTTGGATCGTTATTATCATTTTTATCATCATTTCATAACGACTCAGAAAGGGTTTTATGAATTGTTTCATGCTTTTTACTTCTCTCTTTTTCTCCACCGCTGTTCATACACTACTCGCGCCGACGCGAGAGAGCCAATTAGCGCATTGTTCTACTGCGCAGACTCGATTTTGCAGCACGATCTAGAAACACTGATGCCATCTAACAGCTTTCGCTGAATACTCGAACCGTGATTTGAGAACTAGGAATTTAGCGCGCTGTACGAGATCTTGTTGCTTTTCCAACAGTTTCGCTGAAAAAAAATCCCAAAATATGCCTATTCTTTCTGCCTCTAGAGTGGCCTAACCCCTTAAGAGGAGATTGGCTTCATGCTCGCCCTTGTCCGATATTTCTTCTTTGAACCTTTATCAGGATGCCATCCTAAAACTTTACCCGGCGTCCTGCTTACACGTAATCTGGGACTCTATGGACTCGCTTGAGCGTGAAGATGCAAATAATCCGGGGATATTCAAGGAACTCGAATTCTCTTTTATTTCTACGGAATACGACGCGGCTTTAAGTTCAATAAAACTAAAATCATCCTCTGGACTGGATCAGATAGATTATAACATTATATCCTCTCTTCCCGAAAAGTTTGTCTCCTTACTCCTACATCTATTCAATAATATCCTTTCTGAGGGAGTATTTCCCCCTCAATGGAAACAGTCTTTGATTGCTTTAATTCCCAAACCTGATGGCAAAGGTGTTCGGCCTATTTCACTTCTTTCTTGCTACTTAAAGCTCATAGAAAAGATGATATACACTCGCCTTCAGTGGTTCATTGAGTCTCGTCATATTCTCTCTGACTTCCAGTTCAGTTTCAGGACCGACAGGTCCTGTTTGGACAGCCTCGCTGCTTTACTCACCGACGTTCATGAAGGGTTCGTCAAGGGCGAGTCCACTGCTGCTGCTTTTTTGAACATAAAGGGTGCTTTTGATAACGTGATACCCAATATTTTAATTCAAGATTTAAAAGACATTGACATCCCTGCTCGTCTTAGAAAATTTATCTTAAATCTTATTAGTGAACGTCAGATCTTCTTTGTGGACGGCGCTCTAAAAGGACCGTTTTATTCACATAAGGGCACTTAGGCATCTACACTCAACCCCATTCTTTTTGATATCTACCTTAAGGATATTGAGAAACATCTACATCGAGATACACGCATTTTGCTTTATGCGGATGACATAGTTATTTACTCTTCCTCTAGGTCACTCGTAACGGCCCATTACTCTATTCAGTTCTCGCTTGATCGAATTAACAACTTTTTAAGGAATGGAGGTCTAGATTTATCACCTGAGAAATCTCAATCGTTGGTCTTCTCTAGAAGAAGAACTCTCTTCGTTCTTCCTCCTCTGAAAATTCTCAGTTCTGAGATCCCTGTGGTCTCCTCAGTTAGATTTCTTGGCATTCTTTTGGATTCAAAACTGTCAGGCAAAACCCATTTTCAATACTTGATCCGCAAAAGCTCTGCCCTCGTAGACATTCTGGCCTCGCTTGTTGGAACTTGGTGGGGCTCACACTCACACCTGTTACTTAACTTATACCGCTCTGTGTTCAGAGGTGCTATTGAATATGGCTGTCAAATTTTCAGACTACATAATAATTTGTCGACTTTTGCCAAAATTGAAAGGCTGCAATATCGCACAATCAGAATAGCAATGGGCTATCGCATCTCTACACCCATTAATGTTATGCTCTTTGAGGCTAAGGAAGTCCCACTTAAGTTCAGGTTCAACTATCTTACGCATAAATTCCTTGTTAAATGTTTTGCCAGACTGTTTAATCCTGTTATTTGTAAGCTTGATTCGCTTAGATTAATGCTTCTGTCGTCCCACTGGATCAATCATACGCTTGCTTCGCATCTTTCCTTTATTTAGACTCTTTAGAAAGTATTCGTGCTTCTATTTATTCCTCTGCTTTCTTACCTGCATTTTTCTTTGATTTTGAGTCTTCTGTATTTACTCCATTGCTCTGCACAGATATGTTTCCAATAGACAAAGTTCTCACGTCTGTTGTCATTCATAAAAAATTTCTAGAATTATCTTTATATAGAGAAAATGCTGCTTCTTTTTACACAGATGGCTCTAAACTGGATCTGGATCACTCCTTGGGTGTTGGAGTATTCTCTCCGGACTTTAACCGCAGGTTAAAACCTCATAGACTTCCTCCTGAGACTTCCATTTTCTCAGCAGAAGCCTGGGCCATTCTGCTGGCTATCGACGCTTTCACCGATTTCAACTGTAACAAAGCGGTCATTTTCTCGGACTCAAAAAGTGTCTTGGACGCGCTCGCGTCTCCGTTTTCCAACTATAACAAAAATTATCTGATTCATAGAATAAAGAATAAACTCTTTAAGGCACATAGAGATGGAAGAATTATCTATTTATTTTGGCTTCCTGCGCATAAGGGTATTCCCGGAAATAAAACCGCGGATTTCTTGGCCAAAAGTGCCATCACTCGCGGTTTCAAGCCCTACTTCAAAATTCCATATACTTTCAACTCGAGGCTAGGGATATTCTCAGCGTGCAATTTCTGGCATACTTAAAGGAGTCTGCACGAACTACTGGGTCACAACATGCTACCTTATATCAGAACATTAACTCTTCAAAACCCTGGTATTTTGATAAATCTCTTAACAGGAGTGAAATTGTCTTAATTAATAGAATTCGCAGTAACCACTACAATTTGAATTACAGCTTATTTCGTAAAAACATTGTCAACTTGGCCGCTTGCATATGTGACGATCCTAGACAGGACATTAATCATATTGTTTTCTATTGTCCTATTACTATTCCTAAATCATCCTCGTTAAGATCCTTTCTTACTAAATCATTTCTCAATAGAAATTTTTTCGCTACTTACCAACCCATGCCCTAAACTTATTCGCTTATTCCTTGCCTATTTTAAAGCTAATGATTTGGCTATTTGAATTCCCCGCTTTTTTAATTCCCCCCGTGCGGCGCCTGCTCACGCGGGCATCCAGGTGGAACCCGCTTTCGACTCTATTTGTATTGATTGCTCTACCTGCGCCCTCTGCGCGATGTATCAAACTTGGCTTGCTCCGACGGACATTTTTACTCCTACCGCACTTGACTGGTGCGCCTGATTATCAGACTTCTCAGTGGAAGGCTGGATTTTACGCTCATGGCTGAATGGACTCCGTGACGGAGACGGTGCCATTAGCCATGTTCAAGCCGGACGAAGCAGCTTGCCTGCTCGCCGAGCGATTTAATATAATTGGTTGGATCTATAAGCAAGAACCAATCATGTTCAATCGCTTGGCGAGCAGGCTAGCTGCTTTGCTGACTTGAACGCGCCCATTAATTCAGAGAAGAAGAAGAAGAAGAAGTGGCCATGTCGATGGTTTGCGAATCTCAAACGGCGATCACCAATCTCGTTCACAGTGACTGCGTTCAGCAGAGAAAGCTCAGTGAGCGCTCGCTGGTTCTTTATTACGATTGGTTTCTACATCTAGATCCAACAAAGATCTAAAGATAAGAGCAAATCATATTAAAGAAGCCTATGCGTGCATCCAGAAGCGGAACCGCTTACGGAGAGCTCAGTGAGCTCTTGCACTTGATTGGCCTATATTTGTAGATCTAATGGAATACGCTTGTCCCTATGGCTGCGTTCCGTTATTTACTGTGAGCACTGCAAATAGCATTTCATCCTTATTGGTCACATAGGGTAAATTCGTTTATGCAGTCACTGCTGCAGAAGGTATCATTTTATCTTTGTTTACGTCCAATGAAAAATGAAGATAAAATGATACCCTCTGCAGCAGTGACTGCATAAACGAATTCACCCTTTATCTTTGTTTACGTCCAATGAACAATGAAGATAAAATGATACCCTCTGCAGCAGTGACTGCATAAACGAATTCACCCCTAATGAGTGCGTTCCGAAATGTGCTGGCAGTACTGACAATACTGTTTTCTTGTTCCAAAATTGTTTTCAGTTCTACTGTAAGTTAATAATAGTACTACCTTTTTCACGAAAGTAGGTCCTAGGAAATTACTGACTTTCGACTGAATTTACACAATTTCAGAAGGTAGTGCAAGTTCAGTAATGCAAATGGCGACTTATACGATTGATAAAATTAGATTGATTGAAGAAAAAGGAAGATATTTATTAAAGATATTTAAAAAAATGTCTCAATAATACAATATACAATGATTAATTAATTTCTTAATGTTATTTTTTTAATAAATTTAAGATATCTTTTAAATCTTTTTTTCATAAATTTTTAAAATTTAATTATATAAATTCTCTACTTAATTATTAAATATTATCTAAAGTGTTCTTTAAATCCTAGCTTCATCTGAAAGATTTACATTTTCAATATAATATTTTTCATACGTGCTCTTGGCATCAATGGTCCTCGTTTCGAAATTTGTTTTAAAATATTCAAAATATCTTCATCATCATCATCTGACGAACTTTCAGAATAATAGCTGTATTCGTTTTACCCTAGTATAAAGAAAATTATGCAGATAAACGATACGTTTACTTTTATCTAATCCACTGAGCTGACTCAAAAAGAGCTAAGCCATAGGTAAAACGAATGCAGCTTATATTGGGTGCATCCAGAAGCACAATCGCTCACTGAGCGCTCAGTGAGCTCTTGTATTTGATTAGCGTATTCTATTGGATCTAAAAATATAGGCCAATCAACAGCAAGAGCTCACTGAGCGCTCAGTGAGCGGTTGCGCTTCTGGATGCATCCAATGGGTGCATCCAGAAACACGACCGCTCACCAAGCGCTCATTGAGCAATCGAAGATGATTGGTTGGATCTAAAGGTAAGAACCAATCATCTTCGATTGCTCAATGAGCGCTCGGTGAGCGGTCGTACTTCTGGATGCACCCAATGATATGACACTTTGAATGCCAATTAAAATCAGTGTTAGGTTCGCCRTTAGRATCTATCAAGWCCTGCATAATCATATACATACAAAAATTATCCAATCGCATTTCTATCATAATGAAGCATATAAAATGTGACTAGATAATTTTCTTTATATATACGGTTATGCAACTATGCAAATTTGTCTGTGATCCTTAGTTGCACCAGTACGTCAGGATTTAAATTATGCACTGTGTACTGCAAATGCGTTTCGATTTTCACTGCTGCCAGATTTACTGATAATTTTGGAACGGCTAAAAAATAGTAGTTTCAGTGGTGGTACTGTCAGTACTGTCAGCACATTTCGGAACGCACCCAATGTAAAGCCAGTGGCACACGATGCTTGTTTTCCTGCTGGATTGCTTGCGTTTTAGTAAATTACTAAAATTGCACCAAACAGAAGGCAGAATTTCTAATAATTTACTAAAACGCAAGCAATCCAGCAGGAAAACAAGCATCGTGTGCCGCTGGCTTTAAACAAGAACAAAATGATATTTGTAGTACTTGCAGTGAATAACGGAATGTAGTCTGTGTATCATACTGTAGTCTTAATCTTCAATCCTAGCAATATGCTCCATCCATGTATTTCGTACATCTATGATTTGCTTGTTTAGGGTGCGTTCGGGGAGGGTTACATTGAAAATCTATAGTACGCGTGACGTGTACTATAGATTTTCAGTGCTAAATTGCGTTAATAACGTCTCCTCGAACGCAGCCTTAGTGGCATATTTTGTACTTTATTTCTTCTCTCTTTCTTCACACACATTTCAAACAGATACAAATTTATTTTATTTAAGATAAAAAATGCAAGAAAATATAATTAATATGAACGCATCTACTATCAGTCGGTAAGATATTTGATTATTAATAAAAGAATTATTACTGTTAGTTTGTATTAGCGTATTATTACATGAGATAATGAACTTAGAAAATAGAAATATAAATACAGAGGTCTATAAATAAAATTTTTATTCATAAATACGAAATAATGACTGTCAATTTTTGTCATTAACATTGAATTGACAACATGAAATTAAAATATAGCAATTAACGATTAAATACAAAAATAGGCATGTATTATCTAATGACGTAAGGCATTAAAAAATGAATCTTGATTGCTTGTATTTGGTTCTTCAGGTTATGTTTCATGGCTATATTATTGGTCACATAATCTTTAGTTGTTCACGCATGACGTGTTTGATGAAATGCAAACATTAATAAGTAAGTGTCAACAAAATTCTTTACATATTTTATTAATTAAGTTATTCTATCTATATGTCTATCTACATCTATGTTATTAATGTACAGAATTAAAATTGACTAAATGAAATTGTGACTATAAAACATTTTTGTTTTTTTTTTATCTTGTGTGTGTATATATTAAGTATTATGTATTATTATATGATTTGAAATTTGTAGCATATAAAAGACTAAATTATAGTTCTTTCTGTTTTACTTTTTTACTCAATTAATTAAATATAGTAACTAAATTAACTAAAAAAATATACTTATTCAAATTATTTATATAAAAATTATAACTATGGCTGCGTTCCAAAATTGACTGCCAGTGCTGAAAATACATAGTATACGTAACATAAACTATAAATTTTTAGCGCTGGCAGTTAATTTTGGAACACGGTCTATATTTTGTTACTTTTCTAGCATTAATAAGATTAAAATTCGTACAAAGATACTCGACAATTGTAAAACCTTAATGCTTATACTTTATAATTTCAGCTGCAAAATATTATAATTTCATTATTTGATATTATATCAGTTACTGAAATCAATCATATATATATTCTACTTATTATTTTGATTATTATCATAGAAAGATAATTATTCATATTATCTTTATAAATTATTATAAGTAAATTTATTATAAAGAATAGAAATTAGGAACAAAGTTATTATAAGAAATAGAATAAAACACCAGTTAAAATTTTCTGACGTTAAATGTTTCTATGAAAGATTATATTAATAGATTACTTATATCTTTTCTTTAAATTAAAAAAATATATATTGTCCAACAAATTTGTAAAATGGAATGTTTCAATAGTTATGCTTTTTTTGGTATCAAAATTTTGATAACAAGATGAATATTCTATATACAAATAGATAATCTCATATATTATCTTAAATATCTATTTAATAAATCAGTTTTGTTTTATAAGTCAGTAAAAAATTTTTCATATAAGAATATATATGAATTTATATAAACATATATAATTATAGAATGAAGTATATCCATATATGTTCACATGTATTCCATATGTATTTTTTTTTGTAAAAATTATTGTTTGATACAAGAAAAATAAATATATGGATCCATATATAATTATATGAGCAATTTTTTCTTTAATCTTAACTTTTTATAAAAGAAACAATGCAAAAATAATTATAATATTATAACAAACAATAATTTTAAGTCTTTAATGTGCATGATAAGCAAAAGCCATTACGGTAAAACCTCCTTTGTGCACAATGAACACAGACAAGATATTCTTTATTTGAAATTGCCACTTTATACATAAAAGATTTTTCTTACATACCATTGTGAAGTTATCTGTTATAAAGTAAATGTTATTTATAAATTAGTTTTTTATGCCTTCTGCAAATTCATCTCTACACATAAGAAAAATTTTCATATAGGCAGCAATGATAATGTAAATATAATTATCTTTATAACATAAATTATCTTTTTTGCAGATATGCCAGAGCATGTGGAATTACAACATTTAGTGGATGCTGATGTGGAGAATAACACAACAAATTATAAAAGAAAGTTTTCTATCCTGTTGTCTACATCATGTCCTTATATGGGTCTAGTATTAGCGACACTCTCGTCTTTATTCTTCTCATTATGTAGTGTCATTGTTAAGAGTTTAGTAGAGATAAATCCAACAGAAATGGCAATCTTCAGATTTTTGGGGGTATTGTTACCAGCTATACCAATTGTGATTTATAAAGGTGAACATCCTTTTCCAAAAGGACGTAGACTAATACTTATTCTAAGGAGTTTTATCGGTACAACAGGACTTATGTTAAGTTTTTATGCGTTTAGACATATGCCATTGGCCGATGCCTCAGTTATTGTATTTTCTGTTCCTGTATTTGTAGCAATATTTGCACGAATATTTTTGAAAGAACCTTGTGGGATATTCAACGTTGTTACTGTATGTTTGACATTGATTGGTGTAATATTGATAACACGACCGTCGTTAATTTTTGGTCACACCATAAGATCTCTCTCGGATGGTCATGTTAAGCCAGAACATACAGATTTATGGGGTGCTATGGCTGCTTTTTCAGCCACTTTATTTGGTGCAAATGCATATGTTTTACTACGCGCGTTAAAAGGTCTTCATTTCTCTGTCATAATGACAAATTTTGGTTCTTTTGCTTTGATTCAAACTACGCTCATATCATGGGCAATTGGTGCATTATGTATGCCACATTGTGGTACAGATAGACTTTTAGTTGTTGCACTCGCACTATTTAGTTTTGCAGGTCAAATCTTGTTAACCTTAGCTCTTCAAATCGAACAAGCTGGTCCAGTGGCCATAGCAAGATCCACAGATATTGTCTTTGCATTTTTTTGGCAAGTATTATTTTTTAATGAAATACCAAATCAATATTCTGTAGGCGGAGCTATATTAGTCACTAGCTCGGTTTTGCTAACGGGATTAAGAAAATGGGCTCTTTCACTACCAGATACATCAAATATAAAAAGATCTCTTAGAATTTTAGTGATATAAACAGTGATTTTTTTTTAAGATGAAAAAGGAATTAAAGTAGACTGTAAAAAAGAATATCTAAGAACAAATTATATGTGAAAAATATGGTTATGAGTGATAGTAATTTAAATGTTTGTTTTAAAATTTGTGAATTTGTATATATAGTGTATTCTAGATCTGTTAGTTTATCTATTACTAGTAGATTGCAGTGATTATTTGAAAATTCTAGTCAAATATTGAAGATTATAATTGCTTTAAATAAAAAGCATTTGAAAGTAAAGTTTAAATAAAGAGCTTAAAAAAGTTTGAATTTAGCCGATCAAGTTGTCAAGATTTCATTCAAATATCGCAGTAGTTAAGATGTTCTAAGATGTTAATTCATTTTTAATATTAACAATTTTGTACATAATACAACAATACATTGAGAAAATACTTTTAATATTATTTCAACGTCATTTATTTATATAATTATATAATTATGATTATATAACTTTGTTGTGTACTTGCTGATATTAAGGAAGAGAATGTATTTGAAAACATTCAAAATATCAATTGTTTTTCTTTTTAAATTATTTTCTATGTATTTTATACAATGATAAATTATTGTTTAAATTATTGTATATATTGTTTAGATGCGCGCGCACACACACACACACATGCACACAGAGAGAGAGAGAGAGAGAGAGAGAATATGCGCGCGCGCGTGCATGCGTGCGTGCAATTCTTGAAAAAAATGAAACGATTTAAGTTACTATTCGTTCATTTTTCAAATTATTCAACGTAAACTTTTATACGAAAAAAATGATTTTGTTGAAGTATTTAAAAATTTATCCAGATACAGATCCAAAGATAAGTTTGCTAAATTATGAAAATAATTATATAGAACGCTCAAGCATGATGATAATGTAAAAATTTTTAATAATTTTAGCAATAATTAATTTTGAGCAATAAATTTAAACGTCCTACTAATTATTATTTTGAATCAATTTAAATAGTACTCTCAAATTTCAAAAAATGATAAAAGGACTAGGATAAAAGTCCAAACGCTGATTTTTGCGTAAAGTAATTAACAAAAAACTTTTACAATACTCGAAGTTTATTTAACTCTTAGCTGCCACACTGGGGTCAAATTGACCCCAGCTGAAATCAAGTCCAATTTGAACATTTTTACCAGAAGAAATTTTTATTTATGATGCCAACTGTCGTTAGTTGGAGGGTGCCTCTTCCCTCTTGAGTCCAGAGCATGACGTTGAAAGCATTAGTGCAGCTTTGGCAGTCATGTAAAGTGGAGTGGTGCCGTCAGAGACCCCAGTGTGGCAGCTACCATTATTTACCCGATTTTTTCGAAAAT
>JANQDE010000239.1:90849-116295 GCA_037157785.1 Cephalotes varians | reverse complement strand
TCTACGGATTATGCCATATATAATACTATTTAGTTTTCATGTTAATATTTTGTTGATCATTCCTTATTTATAATAACATTTCATAATGCAGAATATTCAAAAATTCATGATACATGATGAATAAACAGTAAAATGTCGAAATTTTTTTTTCTAAAAATGGCTCATTTTAAAGTTAAAAATAAATACCTTTTTTTCAACGCTGATTATCAAACGATTTTTTTCCTTAAAGATATATATTTCAAGAATATCCYATTCAATTTTTAGCTCTTAATATAAAAAAATTGAAAAGTTATGATTGTTTTAGTGAAAATGGTCATTTTTTCCATTTTTTAAAATTAAACAATTTTTTTTTAATACTAAATATTATCTTTTCATAAATGAATCCATACTGTCTTCTAAAACAACTCTTAACCATTATCAGAAAATTTTTTTTAAGTTGAAAAAGTCAATAGCCGCTTCGCAATGCAATTTTTTAACGGTGGGGTACGAAACGCCCCAGTGTGGCAACTATGTTATTCTGGTGAAGTGTGGCAGCTAAAGGTTAACAAAAGTGATAGAATGTTTGAAATTCTTTGAAAGCCAACAATTTGTTCTTCTTTTGCATTTAAATAAAAAAAAGATAGACCAGATAAAGAAATGAAATAGTTGATCCTGAAACAAAACCCTTGAAACAAAACATGAATATTAATCATAATATTAATATCATTAATTATTACTGTTTTTATTTTGAAACTTATACTCGTTCAATTTCAATATCCTCATATTTCTTATTTCTTTTTTCCCATAAGTTGTTCCTTTATTGATCCACCATTCTTAGAAATCAATATCAAATTTTCCTTGTTTACTTTCAATAATCTCGAGTCCTCCTTAGATATAATTAGAAATAAATGGTTCGTTGACTTATTCACGGTTACAATTCCATATAACATACAATGCTTGTTGCAACTTTTCGCTTCTTTTTAATAAGTATGATAAGTCTTTAATGGAATTCGTAAAGAATATTGAATGTAACACCAATAAACTTGACATCAACATCCAATTAAACAATCTCCTTCATCAATAATTTTCTTTCAATTTCATTAACCAAAAATCTATGCAATTCGAAATTGATAAAATTTATGAAATTAATAAAATCGTGTAATTTATTTGCTAAAAATAATCTCGATATCATTTTTACTCGCGCAGATAAAGAAAACAACTATAATCTTAGATAAAATGGATAACTTAAACTAAATAACGGTTATGTTACAGAATACCAACATTTATATAAAAATTAACAAAGATGCAATCAATAAACTCATTTATAATTTACGAGGTTGCTCACTAGTGTGAGGCAATGGAAAAATTAACGGAGCTGACGAAATTCGAACTCGGGGATCCTTCGTTCCATTTCCCAGTAATGTCTGCCTGAGGCTGCGTGATTACTATGCTTCGTTCCTGTCAGGGTTCTTCCAAAGGAGTGTTCTATTTGATGCTTCCAACTCTTGCGAGCATAATTTGTCCTTGTTTAATATTTGATAAACAACAAGAATGAAATAATTCTAAGGCCTTGTGTACACGATGCAAGAAATTGGTCCAAGATCTTGAACGGAGAGAGGATTAACCAATCGCATTGATCAAGTGACCGAATTATTCAAATGCGATTGGTTAATCCTCTCTCCGTTCAAGATCTTGGATCAATTTCTTGCATCGTGTACACAAGGCCTAAGAGCATTGCGAGCGTCAAGTGGAACGCAGCCCAAATCAATGATGTTAGATCGTGAAACATGGGATCCCCTCAGTGATGCAATTTTAAGCCTAGGCACCATCGACATACTGGACCACTGATCGCAGTGGCGGGAGGGAGAGACAAATAACAGTATGAACATTCCTTCTCTATCTACTAGAGACCCTGTACCAGAGTCTGGACACGAGAGTGACAACTTTTGATTGGTCCGTCGTTTGTGGCAACTCCCGCTCCAAATTCAAAATTCGATAACCTTATAAATTCAGATAGGAGGAATGTATACGTAAACTTTTTAGAATATTTTTATATTCTAAAAATATTTAATTAATGTTTTTATTTTTAATATTAATATTTTTGACGCTGCCAACAGCTTCTACTTGAAAAAATATACGAATATACACATTACATTAGCTGCGTTCGAACAAACGCTATTAGCGCTGAAAATCTATAGTACACGTACGTGCACTATAAATTTTCAGCGCTAATAGCGTTTGCCCGAACGCATTATCACAGTCGAATGTAAGAAGAATAGTTGATTGTGATTGGTCAATTTCTTACTCTTACAGCCTCATTCATACTGCTACTGCTCATTGTAGATCACGCATAAGTGAATTGGCCAATGACAGGAAAGAACGTAATGCAAGTCTCAACTGTGATTGGCCAATTTGCTTACTATTTACGTTTTACGGCCTTACGTTTTTGTATGTGCCATGAGCTTAAGTTTTTTTTATATGCGATAGCCTTAACTTTAATGGCTGCGTTCGGGCAAACGCTATTAGTGCTGAATAGACGGAGTCTATTATAGAATCATCGTCTATCATAGAATGAATAAACGGAGATAGTATATATATATATATATATATATATCTCATAGTATTTTGCCACAATCGCTCGTGTCCAGACTCTGATATAAAGTCTCTACTATCTATTAAAGCCTGATTGGTTATTGTTGCTCTGCAGCGCTACTAATTAAGCATTACAGTATATTATAGTATTATAATATACTGTAGTATAATTAATTAATTAATCAAATATAAGAAATGAAATTATAAATATTGATAATTAATAAATAAATATTAGTAAAAAAATAGTTCATTTTAATATCTCTCTATGTAATATATAGATATATACTATTCAATAAAAATATATTAAGAAATATTTTTCTCCTATTATAATTTTATAAAAATTTAAACAAATTTAAAGTGAAGAATTTCCGTAAATGAATCAAAAACATAAAAAATTTTTAAAGCTTAAAGTTTAAAAAATATAAATCCATTCTGCCAGAAGCATGGACAGAATCAGATCTTAAAAATATTAAACATTCTTGCACATTAATGTGACACCAAAATCATTAAAAAAAAACATTATTATACAGCATTATAAACGACAACATTATTACAAACGATACGTTTACCTTTATCTAATCCACTAAGCTGAAAAAGAGCTAAACCATAAGGTAAAACGAATACAGTTCAAAATAGACCCTCTGGTAAAAAATCCAGTCCATTTCATTTTTCGAGTCAAAAGACGAAATTGATTGAGTCTTTCAATCCGATCACGTGACTTTAACGTTTACCATAGCTGAAAAACGGTATTCCAAAAACTCGTTTATTTCAGCATCAAAATAGATTATGTGATCAAAATTGACAATTATCATGCATTAATTTTCATCACGTGATTAATTTTGATGCTAAAAATGAGCGTCAGTAAGAAAGATCATCTTTGGAGCGTCCTTGGATTATATCAATTGACATCTAGGTTTTAGATGCGTTCCGTTTCACGCATATGAGCGCATTTATCTATAGTATGTGTAACGTGTACTATAGACAAATGCATGCATATATATGAAACAGAACGCACCTTCTATAATCGATATGCTATGATATTAGGTACGTTCCGTTTCACGCATATGCGCGCATTTATCTATAGTATACGTCACACATACTATAGATGAACGCGCGCATATGCGTGAAACGGAACGTACCTATTGAAGTTCGAAAATCGATGTAAAATATCGAAAATCAAATAGTTATTGTATCGATATTTTGAAATATCGATACAAATCAGAACATCCCTAGTCGATGTTTTACACAAAGGGATCACCAGCCATATTCAACAAGAAGAAGAAGAAGAAGATGGAATCATGCGCCATAACTAACAAGAAGAAGGCCAAGAATTATACAAAAAAGTTTGATCTTGTTGCTCATCCTGCTCATCAGGAGCCCTTAAATAAGAGGAATGATTTTGTTGCTTTGTCTTTAATGTTGTGATGATAAAATATAATTTGAAAAGATATATTTTTGAATTGCTAATTATTAATTGTGAAGTGCTATTTTGAATCAATTTAAAAAATTTTAATTTTGAGAATATTAATTGAAAAAAAAGAAATTTCTTGTAACTTCACTATGGATAAAAGGAAATTAGTATCAAGAAGCAGTTTACACAAAGATGTGCAATCAATTAATCAATCGTTAGATAAAATTAACTCTATTAGTGATAAACAAACAAGTTCTCATACCAACTGTGCAACACAGGAAAAGAATGAGTCATTTCATGAAGGTAGATTGTCAGATATCAGATCATCAACATTAAAACCTTTAAACATTCATTCAAAGGAAAAGAGTTCTTTTATTAAAAGTAAAAAAAGACATTTTTGTGAAACTGAGAACAATTTATCAGAAACAGATGATTTTGTTGTTACCTCTCAAGTATTGAAAATCCCAAAACAACTTAATAGTCAAGTATCAACAAATAGATCTTTTGTGACAAATCAACAAGAGAATATTCATTTGTCAAAAAACAATGTATCTTTGAGGAAGTCCTTGGACACTAATCCAACTATAGAAGAAACAATTACACGGAAAAATAAAATTACAAATCATTCATTGGAAGATTCAGATTTAGATGATGATTTTGACTTTTCATGTGACGAATATAATATAATAAAAAAGAAACAGAACAAAGTTACACTTGACAGAAATACAAAGTATACTCAAAATATTAATCAAAATTCTCCTAGAAAAATGTGTCATGAATCCATGAAAACAGTTACTAAATCTAATTTTTCTCAGAGAAAGCAACAAGATAAATCTAAAGAATTTCAATTACTCACAAAATCACAGAAATATAAAGTCAATGATAATAAGGAATCAGAGAACATAATTAATAATAAGCAACATCTTCCTGTTTTTTCTCAATTTTTACAAAAATGTGGTATTGTATTATCAATTGATGGCATACATATACTTAGTAAGTCTTCTATTTTTCTTAAAAAAAGGAAAATTTATAAAATTATATTTTTTATGCTAAAATTCCTTTGTATAGATTGTCCAGCCATTGTCAAATGGAAGATGAAAAAAGTATTGAATTTAAAGCAGTATCAAAAAAAGGATATAATTGATTCAATAGAAGAATATATTAGAAATGAAGAGAATTTTATAAAAATGTTGAATGATATGGAAGTATCTACAGATAATAATGGTTTCAATGTTTTAAGCAAAATATCTCTTGCAAGAATTCTATTAGAAGTTACAGAAATTCAAGTAGACATATATAATATCTTTATATCTAAACTTAATGAATCTGTTCTTCTAGCGTAAGTATATCAAAGATTGAAATCTGTCTAATTTTGTATTTATTGAATTTAAACTTATTCAAATGATTTTGATTTTTGATGAATATATATATATGTATAGACATATAGAATCAGTGCCTTTATCTTTGCATACCGAATTTTTTAACATGAATATTAGATTTCGTAGTCAATGTCATGATTGACTAGGTCAATCCATGATTTTTTTCTTTTAGAATTGTACAAAACTATTTTTTTATCAATAATAAATTTGTAGGATTGATTAAAGGCAAAGACATTAAATTAATTTGTATATCTAATACAAATGTATATATGGACATATATATGTATACACACACGTGCATGCGTGCAGTGTACTTTAATTTTTACAATTATTGATAACTATCAGCTCGTCAATGCAATAAAATGAAACCTTCAAACGGCCTATCTAACGAACAAATTTTTTGCAGTTGAAGCTCTTATAAATTCATATTTTTAATTTATAAACTGTGACATTTATTTAATTTTTTTATTTAAACAGATTATTATAAACATAATGTAATACTTATTTTAATTCTCTTGGCGATACATGTTTCAACTTCTTTGAGTTTTTAGCCGCTTATACAATCAAATTATTTTAATGCTTTTTCATATGTAATGTCTCTAATATTCAATATCCATGAAATATATATCCTACTTCACATTGTGAAAGATACTAAGCCCAATGTATCTTTTCCAATTAGCTTGAAAATGTCTTTTTAATTGTCATTGTTATTGAAATACGTGCCATTATTTGTCCATTATTTGAAATACTCAAAGTCATTTTAGATTCTGTTAAATAAAATATAAGTTAGAAACTAGAAGTGACAGGACCAATTTAAATTTTATTTAATCACAGAATCTAAAATGACCACTTGAGTATTTCAAATAATGGATATACACATATTTCAATAACATTTCAATGACAGTTAAAAAGATGATTTTCAAGATAATTAGAAAAGATACATTAGTCTTAGGATCTTTCACAATGTGAACCAGGAATAATATGAACATATTTCATGAATATTGAATATTAGAGACATTACATATGAAGGACCATTAAAGTAATTTGATTATATAAACACACTATATTTGAGATTAGGACCGACTTTGAAATAAAAATATACAAATACAAATATCATAGAAGGCTAAATGTCTTGCAGTATACACTGCGGCGGATCTTGGTGCCTAATTATAATTTGTGAATCTTTTTACATTTCCTGCTCATGCGAACTGCGCGCCGACAATTCGTCAGACTTGAAACACAGTGCACAACATCGGAAACAATCGACTCACATATTAAATTGATAAACAATTTAATAATTTTGATGCTAACAAGCATCTATTGTATCCCCCCCTTCCCTGAAAATCTGTAAAGAAATTATTGCAAAAAAGATTCACAAATTATAATTAGGCACCAAGATCCGCCACAGTGTATACTGCAAGACCGACATTTAGCCTTCTATGATATTTGTATTTGATTATATAAGTCGCTGAAGAAGACTTAAAGAAATGTGTACCGCCAAGAGAATTAGAATAATTGTTACATTATGTTTATGGTAATCTGTATGAATAAATGTCACAGTTTATAAATTAAAAATATGAATTTATAAATAAGTGCTTTTCAACCTGCGAAAAAATTTGTCCGTTAGATAGGCCGGTTTAAAGTTTCATTTTAATTTTTACATTATAATAACTCGAAAAATATGAAAGACAAATGTGTTAGATAAAAGTATGATTGAAAGGGACAAATAATAGTAAAATCAATTTTTGAAAAATCTCAATTATTTAAAATTAGATATCCTACTTGTGTGTGCGTGCGTGCGCGCGCGCATATATACGTGCATGTGCGTGCGCATATGTGTGTCAAAAATGAAGACTTATTGAAAAATGTTTTAAATGAAAGTTATATGACTTGAAGGGAGACAAATAATGATAAATTCAATTTTCGAAAAAATTGATTTTTGAAAGTCACCGCCATTTTTGAAACAGAATTATACGATTTTTTTTACAAAATATGATTTCTATAATCATTCTGTATATAAAAATATTAAGGTAGAATTGTTGAAAAGTTAATAGTTTATAAGATATTTTATACTTCATTCTGATATTTTAATTTAAAGTATAACATATATCAACAAAAATGAATATAATTTATTTTTTATTAACTCAATACTTTTATGCACAGAATAACATGATGAATTAATTGATGTAAAGAAAACACATAGATATGCACACATATGCAGTTCTATATGAATTTAACTTTGTTTCTTATTATATTATGTGTTTTATGATTGTGATATTGAAAAAAAGACAGTCATCTTTCAATAAATGCATATATTTTATATTTTTATATAGAAATACTCTGGAGGAAGTACCTTGGGCTGTATTATTACTACATCAATTTCGCTTTTTGGATACTATAACTGATATTGATGTATTAACTACGAATATACAACAGTTATTAGAAACATGTCCATTGTGGTTTCAATATGAACTTATCTTATTTTTGCCTGATATTTTGTCAGATAGTCAGCATCAGATTATCGCTGAAGTTTTAACAAAAATGTTAGAGCAAAATTACGAATTGACAAATGTGATTTTGAATTGTATTGCTAGTTTTAATCTTGGCAAAGAGTACTTGGAAGAATATAAAATTAAAATATTACATTTATTAAAAACGAACATGAAAATAGAACTTATACCAATTGTTATCAGGTATATTTATATTTAATTCTCAATTTTTTATTCTCTCATGCTCTTAATATTTAGTTATAATTTTTTAAATTGCAGATTTCTTTTAAACGATTGTGTATGTTCTGATACTGTCAAACAAATGTTACTAATACTGCGTAATATAGAAATGCAGCCTCTTGCTGGCGATAAAGCTGAAAACTGTTATAAAAATCAAGTACAGATAATTAAAACATTAAAGATGTATATGTTATTAGCTAGAGACATGACGGATGCTGTAATAACAGTAATAAAAGATATTAATAAAAATCCAAAACCATTGGATTTAATCATTTTGCTCTTAGTATATGGGACAATAAGGCAAAAAAATGCAGAAACCTTATTAAAACAAAATATACGATGTGGTTTTTATAGGATAAGTTTGCTTCATGTGGTTTACAATAATTATAAAGAGGTTTGTATATATTTTGCAAACATATATATGTATGATATTGCATTACGTTTCATATGTATTTTTTCAGGTTGTTCGAGAATTACAATTGCCAATATTGCAATTAGCGAGTAAACTGTTAAAGTCTGAAGAACATGTATTTATTATTTTTGCAATAGAATGGTTTCGATTACAGTTTCTCAATCAAAAAGAAACGCCATTTAAGCAACGTGAAATTATAAAAAATACTATTCTTCTTATGGGTAATAATGACCAAACTGTGAAACATGCACTGACTGTACTTTGTAAAATGGCAGAGAGTACAACAGAAAGAAATTGTTTGATATCACACTGCAATCATTTGAGAATTTTATTAGAAAAAATCGATTGTTTTGGATTAGAAGAAGTTGGCACTTTGAGTGATTTATTGCATGGATTATGTCTGACTGATGATTCTTCTTCAGAATCTTTACGAGATGATTTGTTTATATTGTTGCAAAAACAATTATCTACTGCAAAACCAATGTAAACTATAAAATTAATATAGAATTATATTTATAGTATTTTTTTATTTAACACATAAATATTGGATTATATATTTCAGTACAAAATGTAAAGGTGTCATGGGCGCAGTAATGGCAATAAAACATTTAGCAGGAAAAGCCGAGACATGTGATCAAGCTTTAAAATTATTCAGTATGTTTATTTTGCATAATCTTAAAAAAAATATATATATGATATATATATAAAAAAATCAAATAGAAATTTATAAAGTTTAATGGTCTTTGATGTAATATTTTCTATTTTGTTGATTTATTCATAATACTATATAATAACTACTATATAATACTACATAATACTATATAATACTACATAATAACTAATATATAACGTGTGTGTATATGTGTATATATATATATATATATACATATATATGTATATATACACAAAATATAACATATATATATATATATAATATAAATAATATATGACAGTATATATCCAATAAAAAATTTTTTATATAAGAATATATATAAATATATATAAACATGCATAATTATACACGAAATACATCTATACTTTTTTATTTTATAAAATTATTGTTTATAATAATAATAAAAAACAAAAAATAATTAAAAGGATAATTTTTGCATTGTTTCTTTTACAAAAAGTCAAGTTTAAAGAAATAAGAAAATATTGCTTTTATATAATTATGTATCATCAAATCATTATATATGATTATATATGAGTAATTTTTTTTTTTTTTAATTTGATTTTTTTGTAAAAGAAACAATGGAAAAATTTTCCTTTTAATTATTTTTTGTGTTCTCATTATTATATTACTATTTTTCTTGTACCAAACACTGTTTTACAAAAGAAAAAAGGTTATATGAACATGTATTACATATTATATATGTAATTATAATTGTATATAATTTTGTATAATATAATATATTTATATATATTTTTATATATTTATAGATATTCTTATATAAAACATTTTTTTTTTTTAAGAAAAAATTTTAATATAAATATCTTACACATACAGATAAGGTAATGAAGAGTGTGAAGAATTGTTGTAAATCGCAACCTCTGTTTTATGACCAATTAGCACAAATAATTGCACAAACTGAACTTATCAATATTGATTTTGTCCAAAAAATTAATAACTGTATTGAAGATGAGTTTGTTAATACGTACATGACAGATAAATTACAATCCAGGTAAATATAATACAATATAATATACTATAAATTATAAAATGTATAAAATATATATATATATATATATATATATATATATGAATGTATATACACATTTTATTAAACACACATACAGAACACATCATAAATTCTTTTATGATTAATTACATAACTCATGATGTTTAAAAGAAATCAAATTTTATATGATATAAAATTTTTTTGATCCTTTAAAGATATAAGATGAGAGATTTCCAGCAAGAGACATAGTTGACACAGAATAATATAGTATCGCTATGAATGTTTCTATAACGACACAACATCTTGACATAATTATGAAGCAGACTGGAGATGTATTATGTTGTGTCATTTTAGGAAAATACTCACAGCGACACTGTATTATATTGTGTTTTTTGCTGGAAAGTTTTCTATTTTTAAGTTTTAAAGAAATAGTATTTTTCTTTATGCATATTGGATGTTTTCCATTTAATGGCAAATTGACATAAATGTCATTCTTCATCATCTTTCTTGACATTCATTAAATAACAAAGATAGAACAACACTTGTGTTGACTTGTATATCACCAAATAAAAACATATTTTAGTAAAGGATAAATTAAATAGAAATGTTGTAATTATATCATTATGTTTTTTTATATAAAATTATAGATGGTTATTATTTATAAAATTATTATTTAATTATTTAATTATATTTATATTTATATTATAAATTATATTTATAAAATTGTATAATTTAAAAGAGTTTAAAGAATAATTTCTATGTTTTTTGCAATTCTATA
The DNA here is from genome assembly GCA_037157785.1 of Cephalotes varians. NCBI lineage: Eukaryota > Metazoa > Arthropoda > Insecta > Hymenoptera > Formicidae > Cephalotes > Cephalotes varians. The sequence continues at coordinate 105,336 of JANQDE010000239.1, read as the reverse complement.
TGATTATAAATATCAAATTTATTAACAATATCATAGAATATTTTTATAAGCATATAATAATTATTTGAATTACCTTTTAATTTTATAGATTTAATCTTACAGATTTAATAAACATATGATTTGAGATTGATTGATAAAAAGAAATCAATAGAAAAATTGTTTATTGAAGTTTTGAGTTACATTTTTTTTCAGGTTTATTATTACAATGAACTTAAATCTAAATGTTACAAGCAAATCTATTATCTATAAATAATGAAGAATTGCTTTTCTTTACTATTTTATGTATACATATAGAATATAATATTAAACATATTTAACATGTATATTTTATTTCATCAAAATGCAATAATTTTTGAAGATATTTTATGTTTTTTTGAAAGTTCACACACACACACACCCACACTCTTTCAGATCAGATCTGATTAATTAGATAATATTGATGAAAAAATATAAAGAATGATAAATCTAAATATATGTATATATATATATAATTTTTTATTATTTATAGGGAAGATCTAGTACCTAAATTTGGATTAAATAATGTAGACGATGAACCACAAAACTGTGTATTAAATTTTGGAAATAAAAGAAATGGTCCAATTGCATCAATACTATTTCGACTTCTTAAAACATGTTGTGTAAGGCTAAGTGAACATGGAGAATTAGAAGCTATAGATGCTCTTTTGGGATGCGGAATGTTAATGCCACAAAACTTTGATATACCAGAATCTTCAACACTAGATCTTATTATATGTGGTATTAATTGGTAAGTATTTAATTTAATCTTATTTTTTATGATACATATGTATCATAAAATACATATAATTTCTAATATTTTGTCAAATCTGACTAAGATTGGAACTAACTGCAAGAGGAATGTTACAGGTTAAGAGAAATAATCTCAGGTTTTGTCACGCAAACAGATCCTTTACTGCAAGAACAAGTATTAAAACGTTTAGACACTTTAATGTATTTGCAAAGTGAATTGAATATGCTACTAACATTATGTGATACTAAATATCAACCACCACCATGTTACTTTCATTATTTTCCATTGCCACCGTTTGTAACAATTGAAAGGAAGGTTAATAAAAAAGGAAAGAAACTTACAAAAAAAAATAAAATGGACACTTCTATGACAATACATGATGAATGGGAGATAGGTTCTACACTGTATTCTAAAAATCCAGCATATTTTAGAAAATTTGATGCAAAGGTATTAAAAATAATTTTTAACACACACACACACACACACACACACACACACACACACACACACACACACATATATATATATATATATATATATATTAGATGCTTTCATTTTCAATAAACTTTAAAAATATATAGAAATCCAACTAACAATAAGAAAAAGTTTTTATAAAAGTAAATTAATATATGCACAATGTTTCTGAGATAATACTAAATTATGTATGATTATCACTAGATTATCTTTACAAACATGATAATAACAATATAATAACAGCATATAATTTTATACTATTTCCAATATAAAATAATGCTGAATCTATATTATACAAACTTTTTTTTATTTCTCTCGAATTTCTTTGGAACATAATAGAAAATATCAAAAACTATACATTAGATATCTTTTGAATCGTTAATTTTTATAGTTTGAAATCTATTTTTTTAGCAAAATAATTAATCTAGAATTAATTTATCTAGAAAGATTTTATTATAATTTATTTTATAATTCAATCAACATACAAAACAAATCATTTTATTTACTATCAGCGAATTTTTAAACGATAATTCTAGTTATACAGCAGATATATCTAACTTTATTAATATGTGAATATATGTGTTTATAGAGGGTTATTATTTACATTTATCTTTATTATTAAAAAAAAAACTAGTATGTTTTCTAATGACGAAATGTTAAGTGCCTATCAAAAATATTTTATAAGCAATTTTTTTTTTTTTTTTTTTTTTTTTTTTTCAGAAAAATATGTTTCAAATAAAAATTACTTAATTTTAAAGACAACAAATAGTGTAATCTTATTTTATATAATTTCAACACCATTTTATTTAAAGTAATGGTGTCAAGATCATATCAAAGTTACTTTAAATTTTTCAAATAGTAACTTCTAATTTTTATCGTATATTTCTGTAATTTATTGTACATATTCTTGTTATTAAGATATTTTCAAAAGACTGATTATGTTATTTCTTCTCTCATTATAGCTATTCTCCTGATTGACATTTTGTCTATCAAAGATATCTTTTAATTGCACAATTTTTTTATAATCACAAGCATTCTTTATGCTTCGTGTTCAACACAAGTAAATGTTGCAAAGATTTAAAGTGTTGTTATTTAAAATTTCACATTTGGGATGCTCAATGACAAAATATGTAATAAAAATTAGATTTCTAATTTGAAAAATTTAAGATGACCTTGAAGAGATTATAATATTATTTAAGATCAGATAAGAGTTACTAGTTTTTTTTATGTCTTTTATATATCTTTGTATATATATCTCTATGAAACTTTTGTCTGAAATATTTTTCTTTTGAAATATTCTTGATAAGTATTTTAAAGAATAGAGGAAAAGAGGATAAGATGACGATCTTGAGGTTTGTTTATTTTTCCTAATTTCTGTGATGACATAAAAATAACCTATTTTTTCAGATTTACTAAAATCTTGCTCATCTGTAAAAATTAAAAACAGTTAAATAAATTAGAATTTTTTAAAATTTACATTTTAAGGATATGTCAATTTTGTTATCTTGCCACATGCGAGTAAGTAAGATGATTTTCAATAGGAGATAAAACGAAAAGTCAAGTTAAGTTAAAAAATATACTTTTTTTATGAATAAGAAAACGAATAAGAAAGGAAAATATAAACAAGAATATTATTTCTATAATTTGAAAAAATAAAATTATTAAAACATTCAGATGAAAACAACTATTTATAAGTAACTACTTAAAATCGAAAATGAAGTAAAATTAAAGACAAAATAATAATTATCTTAATTTCGTCATTACTTACCCCACAGTCATTGTGTTTTTTCATTCATTTAATGAAAATATTGCAATGTGGAAAATGAAAAATATTAGTGTGTTATTGTATACATTCTTAGCAATATTATAATTTTATAAAAGGAGTGAAAGTATTTATTATAATTATTCCTATAAATTTCCTATAAATGAACATCAAAAAAATTATATATGAGTGTATCTAAAACACATTTCTAATTATATTCACTTTTATAGATTAAAAACAAACACTAAGAGATTATTCAGTATTGTTTAAAGCCTTTAATAAGTACAGCATCGAATCATCTATTATTAGCTAAGAAAAATTGACAATTCGTCATCTTATCCACTACGTTATCTCCCTTTCTGCTATTATATTTTTGAAACAAATAAAAAGTAATTGTTTTTTAAACATTTCAATATCAATTATAAAAATATGCAATAAAAATAAGAAAATTTTGGAAAAAAGTATCAAAATAATCCTAGATAATCCTGATCTCAACAATTACTATTTAAAATTGAATAAAGTATACGTGTTTCTTTTTATCCTTTTGAACCAAGCAATTTTTATCTGAAATTTTTTTTAAACGTGTTGCTTTCGAAATATTTTTGATAGTCACTTAAAATAAATCATTTTTTTTTTTCAACTTTAAATTTATATTTTATATCTATATTTGTAATTATATAACTAAGTTTCTTTATTCTTTATTATCTATTACAATCTATTATTATTCTTTTTTTCTTGTGCTGCTCTCACTTTTATATTTAAGCGATCATGCAACAATAAGAGATTATAAGAAGTGATTATGCAAATATAAAATATAATCTAATTTTTATCTTTTATATGTGTGTCTATATCTTTATATCTTAAATCTTCATCTTATATAATATTCAAATTTGCAATACTACTTGCAATACTACCTGCAGTAAGAAATTAAGTAAAAGACAAAAGATTATTATGCATATTTTATTTATTCTATTTGTTAACAAAACAACTAATGCAACATTTTCATTTTGTGCTCGTGCTATTAAATTAGAAATGAAGATTGGGAAGAAGGAATTAAGAAAATACAGAACATTGAAAAATAATTTTCTTTCGAATTAATACAAGATTTGACTATAAGAAAGCAACACAAGAAAAATAGTAAAGAAGGCAAATATTAAAAAATACAGAATGGTATAATTCGATAAAGTATAAATTAAAACTTCTTTAATATAAAATTTATTTGAAATATGATTGCTATAACATAAAAATTTTTTATTTTTTAGTATTACAAAAACTGATTTTTCTAGAAGAAATTAATTTTAACTTTACTAAAAAATCTGAATTAAAAAGATATCTAGTGATTTTGAAATATTATGTACATGATTTCTAAATTGTCGTTACAAACTGATTTATATTTGATAATATGCCATGATGTTTAGATAGCTTACCTTTTGGACATTAAAATAGATGTGCAATCATCACAATCTGAAACACAAGGCATATCAATAAAACAAGTATGTTTTATTATAAAAGAACTTCTGGCAATATTCGAAAATGAACCTTCCGAGAGTTTTGTGAAAGATTTAATACATTTATTACCAAAGATCTGCTCAAAATTAGATGATGTTGTTAGCAGATTAAGACAAAATGACAATTACAATTTTCGAAAAGGTGCAAAATTATTATTGCGGCTTCTCACTAGTATCTTTAATTGGAAAGGATTTTCGAGTGTAACATACAATACATTGTTACGTGGTATGATATTTTTATTATTAGGGAATTATAAGAATTAGGTATATAACAAATTATTCATTCTATTGATATATCATTTTAGAGGGATTACGTAGTTTGGCTAGACAAGTCAATGAAGAAAATGCTTTATTGCGGTCTTGTAAGGAACTTGTTGCAGAATCATATAAATATTTTGAATCGTTATCGGATATTGCTACCGAAATAGCATTAGCTACTGCTCTTGTCAACATGTGCCAATCATTAATGAAACATTCTGAGACTTATATCCAAGAGTATAAAGGTAAACATGGTAAGAGATATAGGTAAGTACCTCGCTAAATACTAAAAATTTTACAAATTTCTTATTATTCTATTGATTTAAGCAAAATTGGCATATGGATTTCTTTGCCTGGAATGGTCCGAAGATAAATATACTAGTCCTGAATATAGATTATTTATTATTCAGTTATTAAATAACTGGATAGATAATGAACCATCGCCATTAGATGCAGTAACATCAGTTTTGGAATGGTTACCAAATGAAGTCTGCAATTTTGAAAATATTCAAAGTTCTTTAACAAGAATGCCTTCTGTGAAAAGAAATACTTTTCACTTGTTATATAAAAAACTATTTGATGGTTTAATTAAAGGTATTAATATATCATTGTTAGCGGTCAACACGTAAGTATTATTTTATTTCTTTTTGTGAAAAATAGTCAAATTTATTTTAAAAATACAATTTCATAAACGAAGAAAGCTATTTTTTGGTCAAAGTGGATCTTGATGCTTTGTGCTAATACTGTGTGAATTTTTACAATTCTCAATATTTTTATGCAAACTGTGCGTCAATATTTATTGATCTTAAAGCATAGTTTTAAGAAACTGGAATATATATCAAATTGTACATATGGGAAAATACCATCTGAACTTACCCATGAATCAGAGCATTTTTAAAATGTTCATCGGTCTTGAAACACAATCAATATATAATTAATTCACATATTAAATTGACAAGCACTTTAAATAATTTAATAGTTTTGTTCACAAGTTTATAAAATCCCCCTTTCCCGAAAAACTATAAAGAAATTATTGCGAAAAATAACATCTCAATCGATATTCGAATCTAGATCTCCCTGTATTCCCTGCGAACATCCTATCAATTCGACCACCAAATTGTTGGCTATTCTTATATTTATATTATATTTGTTAATTTTCGTTCGATCTCATTTATTTATGATATTTAAAAAATATATATTTAAAAATTTATTTAAAATATTGTATAAAAAAATTTTATAATATTATTAAGCAAGAAATATTATTAAGCAAGATCCACTTTAACCGAAAAATGACTTTCTTCGGTTATGAAATTGTTCACATATCGGTCAATTTTCGTTTATTATTGTTTATTTTAAAAAAATATTCAATGAATTTTGTATTATATAGCAAAATTTTTATTAAGGATTTATTAGTATGAGTAAAAATTTTTTTCAAATTTATTAATCAAACATTTTTTTAGAGATCCAAAAAGAATAAAGATATGGCACAATATTACTTCAAATGTTCAAAAACTTGTGCAAATTTGTAAAATTTTGAAAACAAAGACTACTATACAATTATTTTTGCGATATATGCCACTGTTAATAAAACAATTTGTAAATATTGGTATGCCAATACTTGAACATAATCTGAAGTATCAACCAGACGATGTAACTAGCATTCTAAAAATGATGCAAAGTAAGAAATAACTATCTTTTTGATAAGGAACTTGTTCTGTAAATTATAATTTTAATTTTAACAATAGATTATATCTGACGAATTTGGAATAAATTTTTCCTTATTGTTAATGGAAACATAAAAAAAATTAATTATAAATAATGCCTATTTTTTTTTATATAGTTTTCTTTCTTTTTTAATCATTTTGGTATAATAACTATAAAAAGTTATTAATGTTTGAGTAATTTTTGCTAAAAAAATTGTTTCTAAATTCATCAGAAAATCTGTTAATTGAATTAAAATCTTGAATTATGAAACTTTCTATAATAGAAAAACTGTAATAGAAAGTAATTTTTTTAAATTTATTCATCATACATGTCATGTTTAGGTGGTACACGATATTTACATGCTATATGTTGTGACTGCACAGAAAAAAAGAATTTACTATTGTTTAAATATGTGCCTACAGCAAAATCTATACTAGAAAAATTGATTTATAGCGTCAAAGGAATGTTGGTCCTTAATGATAGTGCAGCAGCATTTTGGATGGGAAATCTTGTCAATAAGAATTTAGATGGTCGTGAAATTCTTTCACAGGTTTTAGTCATTTTGATTTATTTTATACTGAATACATATTATACTGAATGAAATAGAACTTGGTTAATGAAATTTAATCAATTATTTTTCTAGACATCATCAGAGGAAACTACTTTACTTGATATGAATAAAAACTCGGAAGAATTAACAAATGCATCATCCGAAATTTTGGATTCTGATTTAGACGAAAATCCATTAGAAGAATCAGAAGATGATATTGATGATTTGTAATTGTAACGAGTAAGTAAAAGATATAAAATAATATTCTGTGATTTAATTACAGAAATAATATATTAAAATATATATTATCATATCATACTAATAATTATATTAAAAATTTGATAGTGGGACATGATTTTATGCTTGATATAAAAATAAGGTGTTGTAATTGTCAAAAATGTGCAGTTGCCCAACATGGTAGCTGCTCTTTGAGCCAGTAAAAAATTTGTTTCAAATTATAAAAAAGAACATGGCTGTTAACAATGATGTAGTATTAAAAATTATATTTTATGCTAAAAATTTTATTGATTTTATTATTCTGTCATCATTATGTGTAATGACACATCTTATATTTTTACATTATAGTTTTATGTAAAGAAAATCTATTCAATTATTTTGATATTTTTGTCATTTTTTACACAAACTTGTGTAACAAAAAATCATTTTTGTTACAATTACAAATTACAATTATAATGAAATGTTTATAACCAAGGTTGGGTAATAATTAATTAATTAGATAAAAGTTAAATAATTATTATCCATTCTTCTTATAAACATTTCATTATAGTTATAATTTGTTGCAGTAAAAAAACAGGATTTGTATAAATTTGTGTAAAAAAATGACAAAAAATATTAAAATAATTATTTAATTAAAGTTAAATAATAAAATTAACAAGTTCATAATTTTTGACTCAACTTAGTTAATTTTAAATGAATTAACTTTTAATTTTAACTAATTTTGTAAAACACTAACTATAACTTATTAACTTTTTTCTAATTGTAAGTTAAAATTTTTTATCTTTGAACATCAATATTTCTTTTTTCTATAAATTCTGAACATTAGACAATTGAAAAAAGCCCAATGATTGTAATGGATGTGATGTTTTGTTAGTGCAAGGTTACTTGCATTTTTCTTAAATATCAAAAAGAAAAAAAAGAAAAGTTTATTTAAAAATATTTTCGTTAATTAAAATTTTATTTGAATAATGTGTAATGCATAGATATTCTTTTATAATAATTATTAATATCTAATGTCTAATAATCACTATTTTTATGTATATTTCTTGCAATTCTTTCTATATAATTCTTATTTAATCAACTATTACTGATTAGTTTTTATAATTAAAGAAGAAAATACATTACATTTTTTATTATTAGGAAAAACTTTAATAGTATCATTAATGCATCTGATTAACTATCGCAACAAGTATTACAACTGCTATGATCGATTTGCGACCGCATTGTAGATCTTACTTTATATGATATATCTTTTGTGAAAAAATAAATACCAGAATGATTAACTTTGAATTTTATTTCATTCAGCACATTTATTTCATGTTTTTCAATCGTAAAACGACCGAAAAACAATGCATGTGTTTCTCGGGATATTTTTCAAGTTTTAAAACATTTGTTCGAGAGCTGTTCAATAGGCAACTTGTGTATAATAGAAAATACTTGTATTTAGAAAAATGAATAAAAACAAAACAATTATATGGATTACTTTCAAAATGTCAAGCTTTGCGAATCGCAAAACGGAAAGAATAGTTTTGCTGAAAAATTTAGCTAGATACAGATTTGAAAATAACTTTTGAATTATCAAAATAATTACATAAGTTGCTTCCCAATTAGACATTTATTAGAAATTTATTATTTGTTTACACACTGGCCTCACAATGCGTTACCCCTTAATAGATATTGGTTATTGCGATAAATATTACCATATGCCTCGGTGATTTAATTGGGAAGACGCCTGCCCCGGCAAGACAGGAGATTCCAGGTTCAAACCCTGGCTGAGGTAATATTTTTCGCAATAAGTTCTTTACAGTTTTAAAAATCATTAACATCATGCATTAATTTGACGATCAAATTCATTTGTGACTTTATTTCTATTCTAGTTTAGAACTGCGTTATATGACCGGCTGCGTTCGGCGCGTAGTTTGAATGTACTAGATTATAGTTTAATTTAAATAAAAATAGAATTATTATTGAGCACTGACACCTAGATTTGACCGTATTTGGCCGTGTTTTAAATTGTTTGAAGAACAATATTCTTTTCGATAATAATATTATTATAATTTATTTTAGAATAATGTCATTTTACTACGATTGAAAAAGAATTGTACAAAATTTTTTAGTGCCGCAAAATATAAAAATAAATATTGTTACGTTTGCGTCACGCATGTTCGTTTATACGCAGCGCGAACACTCCAACACGGCATTCGCGGAAATAAATTGATACGAGTTTGGTAACCACTAGTTTATTTAACACAAACCAACTAGAACGTAAAATCTAAGAACTTTCAGAGAACAGCTCAGGTGTTAAAAACGCACTCCTCGATAGCTGTTCTCAATAACAACCGTTGCCTCGGCAATCGATCTTCTCCCTCGTATTCCGCTGTCATGTCAAGCGGTAACGTTTGGCGCGGCTAAAGTCCGGCCAATAGAAAAGGCACGGGCGTAACAATATATTGAATATGTAACTTCATTTGATTGTTGATTTTTAATATCTAACTTTTCTGATTCTTCGTATAAATCGATCGTTAAATTGCCAACAAATTCCAATTTTTATTTCTCTATTTCTCTATTCTATCATAATAAGTTTACAATTTAATTAGTTTAGTTTGTATAAAGTAGCCACACAAATTTACTGTATTATTTTATAAAATTATAAATTAAATTTTGTCAAATTAATACAAATTTTGCTACAGTATTGCAACAAGAAAATTCAATAACGAGAGCTTGTATAATCTTTAAAAAATTATTGTACATATTGACATAAATTGACGTAAATGATGTAATGAAAAATAAAATTATAAGCATTCCGGTAAAAAATTTTTCATATAAGAATATATATAAACATATAATTATATACGATATATCCATATACAGGGTGTCTTATTTTAAATTATTCCAAATGAGCCCAATATCTCGAAAACTAAACCCAATAGACAAAAATATTTCAGACAAAAGTTGTTTGGCTCGAAGAGAGACATAAGACGGTGCCGTTGATTTGACCTTGAATAGTCCTCTGAAGGTCACATGAAGGTCGCCTTCAGTTTTTTTAATAGAACCCCCTATTTCTCATTACATATTCTTATAACTCATCTCGAGAGCTTCCCAAAACACTATAACTAAGTTACTTTTCGTTAAGTACTTGTTAAGTTAAGTCTTGAAAGTTGCAATACAGGATTGTCATTTGAATTTCTACATACATAATCATAATCATACATACCTCTAAAAATTATAACGTAAAAATTTGTATAAAATTAAAACATTAGGATAGTGGAATTGAATTGTATTTGTTAACTCGAATGTACCTTGTGGAAAAGTTCCAGTTACAACTCTGATTTCAATTTGACTATTCAAAATCAGTGATCTGTAACAATGATTTGTAACAAATTAAACATACTTGTTTCGAAATTATCAATTAACCGTCTTTTTTTCTCCCAGAGCACTCATCTATCATGACACACAATTGATTACCTCAACACATTCACGCCGACACAGTGCGCTCCTTTGCATATTCTCATCCTTGTAATAATCATAGTTTTTTTTTATAAATTTATCTTTTTATGGAATTTTTTTCCCACGAGATATCAAGAATTTGAGACTGATATCAGCAGAGTAATCACCTAAAAGGACCTCAATTCCTTTATACTCACGCAACATTTTCTATCTTAATCGGTCCATCCAACCGGGACTGATCCATGATAGCAAAGAATGATCCGTAAACGCTTAAATTTGTTTTAGTCATCCAATATCAACCAGGATAATAAATCTATTGGTTCTTACTTTATCTTGTAACTTAATGTACGCAATATGCCGAATTATGCTTCGAACAAAATTGTTGATGTTATTCTGATACTTGGAGAATGCCATAACAATTATCGACAAGCAACGATATTGTACCATGATTTATTTCCTTATAGACGACATCCAAATCATTGTATGATTTCCAGACTTGCATTGCATCAACGTCAAAAACGATAAAGACGTATTAACGTACCAGAAAGGGATGATCCAATAGTACTTGCCGTATTGGGAACGATAACTATTAATCCACGCTCAACGAGGCAAATTGAAAAAGAATTAGGTATTCCGAAATCAACAAGTTATAGGATTTTGGCCACTTATAACTTCCATCCCTATCATATCACTCTGACACAACAATTAACACTCAATGATTTTCAACAAAGAATTTTGTAGGCACAAATAATGTTAAATCGTGATCGAATATTTTTCAGATTTGTTTTATTTAGTGACGACGCAATTTTTCACAACACTGGACAATTAAATCGACATAATTTTCACTATAAATCTGTTGAAAACCCACATTGGTATCGAGAAGTTAATCATCAACATCGCTGGAGTCTCATTGTATGATATGGCATGTTAAACGGAAAGCTTATCGACCCTATTTCTTTGACGAAAATGTTAATGGTAATAATTATTTACACTTACAACAAAGATGACCGGCATTGTTTGAAGATATCGATCTGGACATAAGACAACGTATGTTCTTTCAAGGATGGCCTGCACACTGGAGTAGAAGAGTTAGATACTATCTCACATTCCCAGATAGATGGATAGGACGCGGTAGACCAATATTATGGTGTATTAGATCTCCAGACTTGTCAAATCTAGATTTATTTTTATGGGGATACTTGAAAAGCGTTGTATATTCGAAAACACTCACAACAAGAAAGAATATAATGGAGCGTATAACTCTTGCCTGCCATAACATTCCAAGAAATGTACTTTTATCAACAGTTGACAGTTTTGAACGTCGACAAAGAACAATTAATCGTAGAAGGGCTAATGAGAGCAATAAACCGCAGTTAACAAAACGTAATCATTAATATAATTTATTCTGTATAGTTACAGACGTTTCGGTTTGTCTTCAAGCCATTATCGGTGTGTAAATGTACAAAGCTTCATCTTCCATCGATCATGAAAACGATCTCCGACAGCACTGAACAGCAGATCCACAATGCACGATGTGATCTTATTGTCATATCATTTACAATATTGATCAATCAGTGCAGTCAAGAGTGTCTGAATGGTCAATAATGCATTAAGCAACGCTTGTCGTGTAATAAGTAGTGTTAGTAAAAATTATAAAGTACGTGTTCTAGTCAACGTTCGATGTTCAAAACGTCGAGTTCAATTATATGTGGATAATAATGAACAGATATTTGAACACTTATTAAGATCATAATCCTTTCACATGAAAACTAGATTCTAACATGGATCGGATTGGTCAGATCAGTCCCGCGCGATCTCGTCTTAATCGGCCGGATCAATCCCGATTTTGCTTTAATCGGCTGGATCAGTCTCGATCTTGCCTTAATCGGCCGGATCAGTCTCGATCTTGCCTTAATCAGTCGGATCAGTCCCGCATGGTCTTGCATTAATCGATCAGATCAATCTTGATCTTGTCTTATAACTTAACAAGTACTTAACGAAAAATAACTTAGTTATAGTGTTAGTTATAGTAGAAAGCTCTCGGGATGAGCTATAAGAATATGTAATAAGAAATAAAGGGTTCCATTTAAATTGAAAGCGACCTTCACGTGACCTTCAGACTATCCAAGGTCAAATCAATGGCACCATCTTATGGTGTTCCTTCGAGCCAAATAACTGTCTGAAACATTTTTGTCTATTGGGTTTAGTTTTCAAGATATTGGGCTGTATCATTTGAAATGTAATACCCCGTAAATGTAATATCCTTCGTACATACTTTTTTGTTTTATAAAATTATTGTTTGGTACAAGAAAAATATAATAATGAGAACATAAAAAATAATTAAGAGGATAATTTTTGCAGTTTCTTTTACAAAGAGTCAAGTTTAAAGAAATAAGAAAAAATTGCTCTTATATAATTATATATAGATCATTATATATAATTATATATGAGCAATTTTTTATTTTTTAATTTGCTCTTTTGTAAGAGAAACAATGCGAAAATTATCCTTTTAATTATTTTTTGTGTTCTTATATTGTTATATTGTTATTTTAATTATTTTTTATGTTTTCTTATTATCATGCTTTTGAGACTTCCATGAGTATTCTTTTTAAAAGTGCTAAGAGGTTTACAGGTTCTCCAAAACGTGGATTTTCCCTATTTGATATACTAATTGATACAAAAAATAATAATAATAATGAGAAAAGTGCTAAGAAGTTTATCATTGTTAATGCCAACGTTTCGTAAACATTATTCACTTCATCAGAGCGAGAAGCAACCTGATGAATTATATCAGTATCGCATTAACAATGGATCAAGACATGGAGACTTCTTAGCACTTTTCTCATTATTATTATTATTTTTTTTTTATCAAATAGTAATTTTACAAAAGAAAGAAGGATATATGAACACATATGGACATATTTTGTATATAATTATATATATTTATATATGTTTATATATATTTTAATATGTTAATATATATTTATACATATTCTTACATGAAAAATTTTTTACCGGGATTCTGCTGTGTTAAGAATAAAAATAAGCTTTATTATTATAATACTAAAATATATAAAGTGATAATATTTGCAAGCTCTCTCATGTTGAAAATTTTTAATATAGCAAAGAGCTTATCATAATCTATATTTTCAAGTTATTCCTGTCAGTTTGTGTGAACTTTATCTTTTTGATAAATGATTTTTCATCTTTGTAAGCAAATTAACTAAAATAAGACTTCTTTATTATTCAAATTATATTTTCGTTTTATCACGCGCTTCCAATGTATATATATACAGGGTGAGTTTTAGCAGATGTACCAACCTTTTACCATCGGAGATTACCGACCATAACTTACCGACTGCATCTCAAAAGATTCGCACGGCCCATAGGTGACAGTTCCTTAGATCGGCTGCAATGTACAGGCAAGRTAAGAAGTATTTAAATATTTCATATATTAAGAATAATGATGTTTGTAATATTAATAAAACTTATTTATATTTTCCTCAATAATGTAAAACATTAACATACAGTTAAAATATCAARATTAAATTTGTATGCATTTATTATAATATACAATTGTAAAATTGTAAAACATTATAATGTTACAAATGTTATAACAAATTTAAATTTGAAATAAGTGGTTTTCCACACCACCCTTGAGGTTCCACTAAAGGCGCGTTAGGTTTTATTAAAGTGGATCTTCGCCTGTAGCCATATTCAACCACATTCTTCTGTCAAAAATAAAAATCTAAACGATTTTTATTTTTTTTTAAGTCAT
>JANQDE010000239.1:73495-90679 GCA_037157785.1 Cephalotes varians | reverse complement strand
GCAAACAAATTTAATTTTGATATTTTAACTGTATGTTAATGTTTTACATTATTGAGGAAAATATAAATAAGATTTATTAATATTACAAACATCATAACTCTTAATATATGAAATATTTAAATACTTCTTACCTTGCCTGTACATTGCAGCCGATCTAAGGAACTGTCAYCTATGGGCCGTGCGAATCTTTTGAGATGCAGTCGGTAAGTTATGGTCGGTAAGTTTCCGATGGTAAAAGGTTGGTACATCTGCTAAAACTCACCCTGTATATATGATATGTGTTTATTATATTTTGAATTCTATATCGCTGAAATTAGCACATATCGAATTGTATAAATTGACTGTATTTTTTTTTAATATTTTTTAAAATTAATTCTTATTTAATTATATCAAGTTTTGATTTATTTAAGTACAACGTTTTATTAATTTACAGAAATTTTATTTGATACTGTTAAACTAAGTCACTTAATTAAATCACTTAAATGTATATTAATATGTATTATCACATATCAATTCATTTTTAAATTGTTGTCGTTTCCATGTAAAATCAGGCATGAGAGTTTCTTCAACAAATGTTATATTGTTTGAACCATCAATTAATAATATAGAATGTGTTCTTGTACCATATTCTTTTCCAGAAACAAAAATTGAACTAAGATTTTCGTATATTATTGGACATCGTTTTTGTAATTCGTCATCTGGTAGATATCTGTAATATATTGCATATACATGAATATTTTTACATTAGTTGAATTCAAATGTATTAATACATGCAATTAATATTAAAATTGTTTTAATAGTTTATTATTAATATAAAAATATTAATATAAAACAAGAGGGTCACTTTCCATGCGCGTTTTCGTGCTTTTTCAGGATTTCCAAAAAAATTTTTTTATATTGTATGAAGAATTATGACGTTAGGAATATCAAAAAATAACAATTATTTGAGAACAAAATTTGATTCAGAAAACCATAACTAATTATTAGTTAAATATCACTATGATACCTGATTTTTCTTCATATCTGATAAGTGAACTAATATTGTCACTCTTGATATTGTTCTGCTATCATATTAACGTCATTTTAAACTACAATATGTATCGTTCCCAAGGTAAAGATGAAAAAAATTAATGTTTGATTACTCCTGACATGTGTATGCCTATAATAAATAAGTGATCATTATTAATTATCTGCAAATTTAAACCTTTACACTACATCAAAATTATGATTATTGTGGAGGTTTTAATATTTTTAAAACTTTTTTATTTTATTATTTTCTTTTATTCTAATTTTTATAATTTATATTTTTTTTATTTATATTTTTTATATTTATACTTTTTTATTTATATTTTATTTATATATTTATATATTTTTAGATTGTTTTTAAGTTTTTTAAACATATTAAATATTACTGGTACTGATCGAGAAAGTTTGAGCGAGACTATTACAGAATATAGATTAATTGAACAAAACTATTATCTATATTGTTATTTTTCTGTAGTTTATTTTAATAAATAATTTTTTTAAAAAGCTGTATTTAAAAACACCAAGAAAAATTGATTTGTAAAATCCTGCAAAATTCTAGATTCCTAGTAAAAAAATGTCAATATACATGTAGGACACATAGTAGAAATAATGTTTTTATCATGAACTGTATTCACCTGCACCTTAGAGATGATAGAGTAGGCAAAGCAGTATTATAAGTGAAAATATTTTATGAATTCATTTATTAAACATGAAAAAAAGGTATATATATAGTAGTATAGTAGTATAGATTAATAATTAATTATAGCTTTATGAATCAAGTTTTTTCTCAAATAAATGTTATTTTTGACATTCTTAATGCTCATACAATACAAAAAAAATTTTTTTTTTAATCCTGAGGGGGCACAAAAACGCGCTAAATGACTCTTCTCCTTTGGCGTACCTTTTTTTTGATTTTAAGAAATTGATAAGCTTTTCAATCAGATCATCTTGTTTTGTTATATCAAAATCCTGTACAATATGTTTAAATTCTTCTTTTCCTACTTCAACTTTTTTATAAGGATGATCTAATCCACTATTTCCAATACCTATAATATCACTGTTGCAGATTTCAGGTCCAGTAGATTTTGTACAACTACTCAGACAATGCACATCTGCATTGCTGATCAAATATATAGTAATTAATTAAATTCAGTAAAATTATAAATTTTTTATTATTTAGTAGAAGAAACAGCTGAATATTTAGATTTATAATATTAGCTACTATCTACTTACTTTAAATTTAACAAAACCAAACAATAAGGATTATATGGTTGTCCATTAACATTTTCCTTGTGTAATTTACTCAAGTATAATTCTATAGAATCATTGGAAGTAATAAAATTGCTTATTAAGTGACCACGACCTTTTCTTGGTAAATCCGTTAGATTCTCTCCATTTAGATTTAAAATAATAGCAGCTTTTCCTTTTACTGATAAAGCTAACCAAGTTCCGCCTTCCTTACCAGGTTCCATGTCAATACCTAACATAATTTTTTTTTCATAATAATTTTACTTAAATTTTAAAAAATGTAATATATTTGCACTAAATTTGATCATGTTACTATAATTTAAGTTATCTGTCCAATATCTAAAGAATTTTCACAATGTTGTTTCAGGTAATATGCTGATATTTTCATCTTACCTCCTAAACATTCAGGATGTTTTTCCCAATAATGCGCTGATGATGCAGGACGTTTATATATTTCATCTCGATTTGATGCAATTATTAATCGATAAGATGTAACATCAGCATCTGGATTGCGATAAATAAATAAGATGCACATGGTTAATCAATATTCGTACAATTAACCTTTTTTTTAGTTTATAAATTTTTATTTTTATTTTGAGAAGACACTATCAGATTTCATTCGTTGTTGTTAAAGAGATTTCAAAGACGAACTTATATTCACTAGTATTTATATCGTCATATTTTTATTCTGTAATACTGATAACATTATCAGATATCTCGTTCATAAATTAAGATAATGTTATATTACACTGGTGATATGCATTTGTTTTGTTCTATTGTTACAAAAATACCTGTTTACAATCAATACCAGATATTATACTAAATAAAAATATAAAGATGCATTTTTCTAATAATAGTTTGCATTTAACTATAATTTCATACTGGTAATAGAAATTAAGCTCTTCTAAAAAAATATGTGGTACAAAATCATATAGCGAGGCCGAAAGCGTATCCTATCCTCTCTTCTTTTTTATATGGCACGTGATCCCCCAGAAAGTTGACGGGGATCAAATACAATTTTACAAATTGACTAATCAAAGAATGCTTCAAAACATTTGCAGCATTACGTTGGCCATACTCCCTATCCTATCTAAAAAAAAAGGCGTTATCGAATATATCGAATATATCGAATATTACTCGAATATATCGAAGTCTTCTCGAAAGTTTCGAAGTTAATTGTTGCCGCTTTTCCGCGACACTGATTGGTTCTTTCGCTGCGCTAACTTCGTGAGCGACTGTCATTGCAGAGTTAGCAAATAACAATTTGTAGATATATGCATTAATGGACGGTTATTAATGCAATTTATTTTTAAAAAATAATTACCAAATTATGTTATTAAATATTCTCTTTATAACTGGCACAATTAAAAAATTTCATATATTTTTGCAAAAAATTAACTTGGATAAAACAACATAATTTTATGATAATGTTTTAAAGAAGAATTAAAGCTACTACCACTTGAGTTGGAATAGAAAGACTTTTAAGTGAGTACAAAAATATGTACCAATTGGATTTTATTTTTAAAAACTAGTACAACAATTTTTGAGGTTATAACTTAACCAGTTATTAATATTATATCTTTTATATAAATAATACATATCGCTTAGATTGAATAAGGTAATGCAAATTTGTGATGTAATAAATTTTTGAATATGAGATTATAAGTTGGCACTAATTACACTGGTTGGTCAACACTCAAAAAACTTCGAACAAAACATAGCGTTCAAAATTTTGTAGGTATTACAATTCCTATTACCAGAAAAATATCAGTTTTATTCTATCGCGTTTAAGGGTCCGTTCACACGATACGGTTTTTTGCCGTACACCCACTCTTTCCGCTGTGACAGTCAAACAACAATGCAAACCTGTTATTAAACAATGAAAACACATATTTATTACCTGTACAACATGTACAACAATTTGGTAGAATAATTATCTAAAACACCCTCATTACTTCAAATGCACCACTAAAAACCGAACGATCGACACGATTTCCGTTGACAAAACTGAATAACAAAAACGACCAGATAGGTTTTCTCACCGAATACGGTAAAAATAAAAAATAACTAAAGTCGTTTTCTCACAAAAATGTGACGTGACCGAAATGTTTTATTTATCTTCCTAGATTGTGTCTAGCATAAGGATTACGAATCACGTAATTTTATTCGCAAGGGAAAAAAAGTATTTTTTTTTTGTTGTCTAGTATTATTGATATCAAATCTTTTATAATTATGTATCATTTGGGTCGAGTAAGATAAGGAAATTTTGTGATATAATAATTTTTTTAAAGGTGAGATTATAACTTGGCGGTAATTATTGATATCAAATCTTTTATACAAAAGATAGGTATCACTTAAATTGAACAAGATAACGCAATTTTATGATATAATAATTTTTAAAGGAAAATTAAAGCTACTACATCGAGTCCAGTTGAATTAGAAAGTGTTGAATGGATATAAATACGTACCATTTAAGTTTATTTTTTTTTTAATTTAAAGATACCTTTTTAATTCGGTATAACAATTTTTTCTTCGAACAGCGCGTAGAAACTTGTCGCCTTTTTTTAAAAAGTTAATTTTGTAATAATAAATTCTTGTAACAATAAATCGCGCTTTACTTAAAACAGCAATTTCCATCTGGTATAACTGACTGATCATATTAATCTATTCGTTTCAATTGCGGATAAAATTTTTTCCTAAGATTTTATGTTATTTTCCTTCCTTTATTCATACTTTAATGATAAATGTACAAGAAATAAAAATATTACACATGCAATCTAAACATTTGTTCACAAGTTTACTAGTTACTTTCATTCTACAGATGCGCACAATAGAAATTAGTATTAAAAACAAATTTTTTTCAAAAAAGTTTTTGCATATATTTATGAATATATAATATAAATCACATACTAAATTCTTGAAAGATTTATGTATTAAATTAATTTACAAAGATTTATTTTTTGTTATTTGTAAACTTAATGGATTTGAAGCGCGAGCTAGATATCTCAATTTAGTAGTCACTCCTGAAGACGCAGTATTTCTGTCAAATTTTCTTTTTCTTGTTCCTATTCCCATGACTTTCTTTAAAGTGTGTGGTACTATATATTCAGGTACATCTTTTAGATGTGGTTGCTGTTTCACAATATGCAACGTCTTGTCTTGACGTAATAATTTTAAATCTCGTGGATTGTCCTCGAAGTAACTTTTTAATTTTTCGCAATTTATAATTTCCTGTTTAATTTCTTTCAATCGAGCTTCTCGAACAGCAATCCTTGTAACGGCTTTCCAAGCATCTTTCGCACGATATCTAAAATCATTAAAATTTCACAAAATAAAACAATTCAGCAAAACTAATTCAAACTTAAAAAAAATTATAACTAAAACAAAATATTCTTTTACAAAAAATTGTTAATTATGTATTGTGGCAATAAAATTAGAAAAATTGAATTGTACATACCGAAAACCTTCTACTTCTTCCAATTTAAACTGGTAAGTTTTAAATAGATTTTCACAATTGTAAGTATGCTTCAATTCCTGTTCTACTTCTTCCATCAATGGTCTTTCCTTAATGGCTACAAAACTAAGAATAGTTCCCTGATTTTTTCCACGAGCAGTACGTCCTGCTCTGTGTATGTAAGAGTTTAAATCCAATGGAAAATCAAAGTTGATTACGTTAGATACAAATTGGAAGTCAATGCCGCGCGCTATACCCGATTCCTTGTCTTTCTTTCGTTTGCTCTTTTTCATTTTTATCAAATGTGACTATAAGAAATAAATATATAAACATAATGCGAATAAAATATAACACGCATATATGTTTTTATACCTCTTCTAACACCTTCTCATCCGATGATATTATAATATCATAAATGCCACTGTTGAACTGTGAGACCGCTCTACACCTCGAGGTTGCTGGTAATTCGGAATTTAAAACACAAGTTGGAATACCAAACTGTTCTAAGAACAACTTCAATTTGTAACATCTATCTACAGTGTGTACAAAGACTATAGACTTTCCCCTGAACAAAAAAGATATATTTACAATATTGATAAAAATTGTTTTTTTATTAAAAAATATATTATTATATTATATATTCTACTACTGTGCGTGCGTCTGTGCGTGCATACGTATAAAAAAAAACCTAAAATTACCTAATTAAATGTAATTTCAATAAGGCATATAAAATAGCAGCTTTATCATTTTCCTCTGCAGCCAAAATATAGTGAGCCAATTGTGTAGGAGGAGCCAATGGTGGTTCCTCTAGCTTTAAGATTGCAGGATTGTGAAGAATTAATTTTTTTAAAGTTTGAACATCTTCAGATAATGTGGCAGATGCTAAAATTGCTTGATATGCTGTTGGTAGATAAGTTAATATAGTTTTTAAATCCTTTTCATATCCAAACGAAAATAGCTGTAATGATCAGTGTCATAATTATATATTAAATATATATAGCATATAATAAATTTAATTTGCAATGTTTTAATTACATACCAAATCAGCTTCATCAATTATTAATGTATCGACACTATGTTTCAGCATCATATTTTTTGCTTTTAAGTGCTGTAATAATTGACCTGGTGTAACCACAACAATATCTGGCATTTCACTTAGTAAGAGTTTTTGCACGTCTAAATCCCGCGTTTGCAAACTAAGATCAATTATTCTGACTTCCCTACAGCATTTTATCGTTAGACTCACGATAACATCATGGATTTGTTTGCACAGTTCCTTGCTAGGTGCAATAATCAGGCCCTTAATCTCTTGTTTCTCTTGTGTTCGTTTATTTATCAATATTTTCTGAATAAGCGGTATTGCAAAGGCGGCAGTTTTGCCCGAACCTGTACGAGCCTTGATTAAGAGATCCTTTCCTTCCAATAATAAAGGTATCGCTTTCTCTTGTATTAATGTAGGTTCCATCCAACCTAACTTCGTGATGGCCTATATAATTAATTTTTTCAATATATTTTTTACATTATTATACTATTTGCACGCGCGCGCGCGTGAAGATTAGAAAATTTTTTTACAAATTCCCAATATATGGAGATCCGATCAATTTTTGACATGGCGCTATTAAGGGGTTAGGCCACTCTAGAGAAAAAATAGGCATATTTTGAGATTTTTTTTCAGCGAAACCATAAAATAAATCGGGATTACAGAATGAGGTGTTTATTATACGAAAACCATACAAAATAAAAAACCATACAAAATTTTTTTAAAGCAATAAGTATGAAAATGGTGACTCCACAGCATTTCTCCGATGACGCCTTTATTTTTGGAGGGTCGACGGCCGAACCAATAACTCCTGTAATCTTTGAGTTATGATGTAAAACGAAAATTTTTTTGAAAATATATAAGAATAACTATAACACTACGTAGGATTTTTTTGATATATTGATTTTTGCCAAAATGGTGCACTTCTAAAAAAAAGTGAAAAATGACATAAAAAATCGATAGAAAATTGTTTATAAAAAAAGACTATGCAAAATATTTAAAAAATCCTACGTAGTGCTTTAGAGAAGATAATTTTAAATATACAGTTAAAACTTCAAGTGAATCGGTTGAAATCTGTTTGAGTTATGAGTTCGGCCGACAAATTACAGCTCACCGCAGCGCTCACAGAAAGAGCTCGCTGCGGACCGAGAGGAGTGGCGCTAGAATTCAAAAATAGAGTACTTAGAGATTTTTCTCACTCATAAACTTTTGGCATATGATTTTTGAGGTACTAAGGTATCTTTTTATTAAAAAAAAAAAACCGACTTTTTGAAAATTCTAAAGTGGCCTAACCCCTTAATGTTCTATATCGTTAAAAAGATGTCATTTTACAAAACATTTTAAAATAAAATTAAACAATATTGGTACATTCAATCAAATTTGAAAATGAATGAAAATCGGGAACAATTTTGACACTTTTACTTTTTTATTATAAAAAACGCTGCATAAGCAAAAAAAAAATTTGTCATGTTTAGAAAGAATGCTTTAACTAGATATATAGCAAATTAGTTTCCGATTTTGAGAAGAAAAAATTTTGATGTTAAAGATACGCTTTGTTCTAGTTGGCCTAATGCGGAAAATGTCGATGAAATCTAAAAAATTGAAGAAAATCGTCATGTGAGCAGATATGACATAGCTAAGGAATTAAACATTGATCACAAAACCGTTTTAGGACATTTGTGTATGGCTGGATACATAAAGAAACTCGATGTTTAGGTGCTTTGATGCTAAAAAATTTAATGGACCGAATGTCCATATACGAATCGCTGAAACGAAATAAAATTGAGCCATTTCAGAAAAGATTGATAACAGGCGAAAAGTGGATATCAATGTTCGAAAAAGATCGTAGTCGAAGCGAGGTGAGGTACCACAAACAATCGCAAACCCGAATTGATGCTAAAGAAGCTGCAAGGGATACTGTGTGTCTGATGAAATTGGAAGAGAATCGTCCACTATGAGCTACTGCCGCCAAACAAAACGATTCTGATCTCTACTGTCAACAACTGCTATTGCGATCGATTCAGGAAAAGCGGCCAATATTCATCAACAGAAAGGGCGTTCCAGAGTCTTCTACCATGACAATGTCAAACCGTATACATCTTTGACGACAAAAATTAAGAGAACTGAACAATTTTTATGCATCCATTATATAGTCCTGACCTTGCAGAACTCTTTTAATGGAGTAAACTTGAGTTGGTCAGCAGTGTTCAGGGAGGAAGGCTCTCCCGATGGGTTGAACGTGTAGTTTTTTGAGTATTGGAATTCTGAAAATTCCGAATTGTTTGTTATCGGGAATAATGTATTGTACATATGAAGAATACTTGTAAGAACGATTTGAAATCATATTAGTTGGAAATAAATTACATTGTCGAGAAATCTTAGAACATAGAAAATTGAAGAAGAAGAATTGGCCATCTTTAACACGTAGCGTCTCTCTTGAACAAAGAAGGCTTATAAAATACTAATTAATCTGGAAATCGAAGAAGAATCAGCCATATTTGACATGCAGTTTTATTTCTGAATAAAGAAGCCCTATAAAGGCCTAAGTAACATTGGGAAGAAGTGGTGCCAATTTTAATATTGAATAAGGATGTACCTTAGAATTTGAAAAGATCCGAGATATTCTGATGAGTCCCCAAATACTGGTACGATTTCGTTTTTAAACGTTAATTAAAAGCTCTTTGTAATATAAATTATATTGAAAATATTAAAAAAAAGAAAAAATTCAAAAAAATATGTATAAGTAAATTAAGTGATTTTGTGAAATATTTAAAAAAAAAATATCACTCAATTAAGTCTGTTTTTGAAATTATGAGGATAATAATAGTTAGTGTAATTTTCATAAATAAAATGAATAATTTTTGTGATTTAACATCATTGAAGATTTCATTGATCAGTAATTTATTCATTATATAATAGTAGGATTCAAACAATTAGCTTAATATTATAATAATATATTAATTAAATATTGTAGTTACATGAAAAACTTTTTAATTGACAATACATGAGAAATTTTAGTAGTCTCATTTATCTAAGACAGATTTAAACATTCATAAATTATTTCGAATGAATATATATTTAGAAATCGAAATGAATATTCAATAAAATTTGGAAGGAGATTCTATGTAATGGGATATTGTTAAATTTTTGAAGAATATAACAGAATATGTATGGAACTTAATGACCTAATAATTATACAATTTTTTTTAATATAGGGGATATAATTTCGATATATTCCTTATATTCTTATAATTTAAATTACTCCTCTATTATTTATTATTCCTTTTTATAGGATTTATTAGATATAGGTAATAAATACTACATTCTAATCACTAATTATAAGATATTTTCTTTTATGATTAGTTGAATTTTTCAATTAAATTTATGTTACTGTTGCCTGAAATTTTCTATGTCCTAACTCTAGGGAGGGAGGGGGTATGTAAATTCGACCTTGACGAATATTTACTCATTGTGTTTACTTGTGTTTTACCTATAAAGAACAAGCGTTTGTAGGTATGACTGAAATTTACAAGATGTTTCTAACACTGTAATATTAGATTATATAGTTTTGAATATTGTATTATGAAATTTTCGTTAAGATCTGAAACTTAGACGTTAGTGACATAATTCTTCTAGAATATATGGGATTTATGTCAGTTTAATTTTCATAAAGTTTCATAAGTTAAATAAGTTTTTTTAAATATTTAATACTTAATAAATAATATTTAATATTTAGTTTTCCTTTTTACTGGGCTCATTTGATATAAGGAGCAAATTATATATTCTTAAACTAACAATTATGAGACAAGATACTTAATTTTCTGTCTAATTGAAACTTTCAACACCCTATACGCACGTTTTTCTGAGTTTTCCTGTGTTTTGATTCTAGGAGAGGATAGAAATTTTAATCAATTATTTCAAAGCTCATAAATGATAGCTTTCTAAATAATAGCTACCAATAAAAGGCCAATAAAATGAGCAAATATTAGGTTCATTAGCAATGTTAATAAATTATTTTATTCATAAATTTCAATTCAGAAATAATTTCGGCTACGTTTCGGCTTTACTTAGCCATCTTCAACCCTTAACCAATATAATTTGGCCAATATGAAAACAATAATAAAACTAATAAATAATATGAAAATAAATAAGATATAATAAATAATTTTTTAAAATTAAAATCGTTGAATAAAACAGCGAGAACCTATATCTAAGGTCAGTACATTTGTAAATAACATGATAAAATTGAAAATTGTCTTAACGGTAAAAGAAGTCGATCCGGCGGAGGGAAGTTCATGGTAAAATTCTAGAGCGAAACCAATTCTGCGTTCTATTGCGCAAATAGGTAGAGTCAATGATTAAAAGTGAAGTCAAGTTAGCGTGATTGTCCGAACATTATTAGAAATTTGTTTTAAATTTGTTGAGACTAAAAACACATAAGTGCTTGTATGTTATATATGTGACATTTTATTAAAAACTATGCGTATAAAGGTTCCATAAAAAATAGCGCTGTGATATGTAAACAACTTACTACGAGTATGAATTTTTAGTTTTGAAATGTCTGAAGTCTTTTAGAAACAGGCTTCTTGCTTCTGACAACTCTGTTGTATTAATGGTTAAGCGTGAATTTTTGAAAATCAGTATGTGTATAAAATGAGAATTATTATGATAGAGTAAGTTCCCTAAATATGGACCACCATATCGTTATCGTTGAATAAAACTCAACTTTTTAAAGATAATGAATATGTTTTATTCTTAGTAACTATGTAATCATATTCAGATATAATAATCTTTTATCAAATATCAAAAAAGAAACAAATTTTCTAACGCATTTACTAATTATTTGAAAGTATGTAAAAAGGAATTTTAGAAAAAAGGGTTTCTAAAATGGACTACCAATTACAAAATGGTGACTTTTTGAGGTAAAAAAATATTAAAACGAGGTGTGGTTATAAGCAATATCAGAAATATCTCTCGATAATATATGGTTTCTAGTGTATGTACTATTATAACTGAAATATTGACAATAAAGAAGTAATATTCTTATCAAACTCAAAAATCTTCATCAAATTGAGACAAAATGACAAAATGGTCGCCACTGACACAAACGCAGCAGTACATTCACTGTGTTCAAGGGGCACTGAGACGCGAGGCGAGGGCATCGAATGTTGCTAACTTCACTTCGCTAGCAGCGATATCTAGCGAATTGTGACGATCCATATTACATGACTGGTCCATATTTAGGGAACTTATTCTAGCTAAATCGGGGCAGTGGGAGTTGCTATGAAAATTCATTGTTGGCAAGGACATCTAGTAAACAAAAATAAGAGTCGTCGAGCATTTCGGTGTCCTTTTGTGAATTTATACCATTCTTTTGTTCTTTAATATGGATCATTTCTAAAATTAATCTCTTATTATAATTTACTTCCGAGTCAAGGATTTTAATATTGTCCCAGTCAAAGCTATGATTGTATTTAATGATGTTTTAATGAAAAATTACCGAATGTCTCGATGGATCCAATTTTATATTGTTTGCATGCTCTTTGATCCTCGTTTTTAAGGGCCTCTTAATCTGTCCAACGTAGGAGGCATCACAATTTTTGCAATAAATTTTATATACAACATTGTTATTAGACGTAAATTCAGTTCTGTCTTTGTGCGCTTAATAAATTTCCTAAGATTGTTCAGACATCTATAACCCACGATAAATTTCAATTTATCTACCAAAGAGCAGCTATTTCTGATATGTTGCGTATGTAAGGAATTACGAAGAACTTTTTAGAGTTGTCAATGTTCCCCTCGTTTTTGACATTATCATTCACATTCACCTGTATAAGTTTTTCGTTGAAAAGTTTTTTTTTATTCTTAAGTTGATTTCTCTGAATATTAAGTACAATAGAGTCAGAAGCAAGAAGCCCGAAAGACCTCAGACGTGTTTCAAAACTAAAAATTCAGTACTCATATCTCAACAAATTAAAAACAAATTTCTGATAAGAATGGTCGGACAATCACATAATGAATTTAACACCGACTATAACTTGACTTCACTTTTAATCATTAACTCTACCCATTTGCGCAATAAAACGCAGAATTGGTTTCGTTCTACATAGAATTTTACCATGGATTTCCCTTCACTAGATCAACTTTTTTTATCGTTGAGATAATTTTCAATCTCATCATGTTATTTACAAATGTACTGACCTTAAGAATTGACTATAAATACCGGCCATTTTAAGATGTTACTTAAGACAGTCTTAAAATAAGAACGAACTACAGCCAATATTCATAATCGGTTATTTTATTTAAAATCGTCTCAAGTACATTCATAAGATGTCAATTACAGAGCCGTATTGACATTTTAAGACAGTCTTAAAATAAGAATGGACTATAAATACCAGCTATTAGAAGCAATAGCAAAGAAAACGCATAAGTTTTCTACTATAAAAATTTTATTTTATTTGTTTGTTATAGTAAATATTAATTTATATGTACATACATTACATAACATTATTATTAGAATCAAGGTTTTAGTAGCTGCCAATAGTAAAATATTAAAAAGATATATACCTTCTTATTTTATAAAAATAAATATCTAATAAATATATTACCAAAATTGTCTTTATTAATTAAAAATGTCGAAATAAAAGAGAAAACTTTTGAAATATGTAAAAATAAAAATAATTAATTAATAATAATTTTAGTTTAGTTATCTCACTCCTTTTTTTGATAAAATTATAATCATTCTACACGCTTTTGTACGAATCTAGAAAGAATCTAACAGAAAAAAGTATCGCTCTGCTCTGCGAAGCGAGATATTAATCATTAAAGTTGATCACTTTTCAGATTAAGAAACCTATCTGACAAAATGCAGCGACGTGAACATGTACGTGCGCATGCTCTGTGAGCGCAACTCAATTCAAATTATTTTAAATTGAATCTCGCTTCACATAAAAAGTTGTAAACGTTATTTCGACATGTGGAATCTTGCTTAATATCGCAAATACATATGCGATGTTCTCCCCCTTTCTGGAGGCTCATGGGGCTCACTATCAAAAACTAGACACAACTTTGTATTGAATTTTGCTTTGCGTGGGAAGTTGTCAACCCATGTGGAATCTCACTCCGCGTAGAAAGTTGTAAACTCATGTGGATCCTCGCTTCACATGGAAAGTAATAAAGCTTCCATTTGAATTTACTTTTCACACGAGATTCAAAACGTCTCTTGGAGAAAAATTTTATCGATATATTACACGTTACGTTTACTATACATTTCGAGTAAAATTTTCCTCGGAAAAGATGTTTTGGAACGTAGCCTAAAATAACAATTTGATTTGAATTGCGTTTACAAAACATGCGCACGTGATCACGGCATATGGTCACGCTGCATTTCATCTATGGCTGCTTTCCTTTTAGGCGACACAGTCGACACTTTTGACACAAATCGACACAGGTCGCCTTCCATTTAGAATTTATTTCAAACTCAGTCGACACTCTTCGACTCTGCTCGGGAGGAGAGTCGGAGTGTGTTTTACCGAAGAGCGCATCGCTCTCGCTATATTTTGACAGAATCTGAGCATGTACTTGAGCAATATTTATTAATGTTTATGAAAAAATTGATTGTGTAAAAAATTACAATGGTAAGTATTACGTACTTTAATGTAATAAAATATATGTAAATAATAATTTATATTTTACATCAAGATTTATAACTTTCAATACTACATTTATAACTTATAACTTATATTTAAAGTTAACTTTGTAATTTGATTTCTATAAATGTAATGTTTAATATAAAGATTGAATTGATGTAAATATCCTTTATAGAATATTATATTATTTTTTTATATTTATAAAAGCAATTAAAATGATAATAAAACTCTATTTTTATAATATATTTCGACTGAAAATATTTATGCAATACAATATATTATACATACATTTATAAAAATTGAAAACGCGTTTGAAAAGTTTTACGATGGATCTTGTAAAGCTAAACGTTCCTACATTCTGTGTATATCGCGTTCCATTTAACTGTGGCAAACTATGCTCGAGTGTGTCAACCTGTGTCGATTTGTGTCTCCTAAAAGGAAAATAGCCAACGTGACAGGTTTCTTAACCTGAAAAGTGATCAAGTTTAACAATTAATATCTCGTCTCGCGGAGCAGAGCGATACTTTTTTCTGCCAGATTCTTTCGTTTTGTACAAAACGCGTTAAATGAACATAATTTTATTAAAAAAGGAGGAAAGATAGCCAAACTAATACTAAATAATTGTTATCATTTTCGGTTATTCGAGAATTCTATCAAAAAATCCGTGTTAGTAATATGGCCAGAGAGTGGTAATGTATACAATGTTATTTTGACGTTCCGTTTCACATGATGCGTCATTTATTCTCGTTTAATATTTGGTAAACAAGGATAAATGATGCATCGTATACATCATGCGTGAAACGAAACGCGCCGTTTGACAGAATTACACAGTAAAATATCTGAACTAAATACACAACATATCGGTTTCATTAGAATCAGCTTTACCTTTAGTATCCTGTCATCCAACTCAAGTTCATGAAAATTTTTCAATTTTGATTCAATTTCCTTATTTAATTCCATCTTGTTCGTAGACATTTAAATTTTCATATCTCATTACTTTATTAAACTTACATTTTATCAATTCTTAACCGTTATAACACGTGTATACAAGTGTACATGAGACCATAGACACAGTATAATAAGTAGAGGCACTCGGCGAAGAAATGGATGCACTTAAGGCTATCGCACACAAAAAAACTTATCAGTAAAACGTAAGCAGTAACGCCGGTTCTACAATAGAGTAGTAAGTCGTAAGTCGCAAAAAATTGACCAATCACAGTCAAATGTGAAAAGAATAGTCGATTATGATTGGTTAATTTCTTGCGGCCTACGACTTACGACTCTATTGTAGAATCGGCCTAAGAAAATCGACAGTTTTGATTTGCTACCGCTTACGTTTCGCCTTAAATTCTTGATTGGCTGATTCGCTTATTGCTTAAGTTTTTTTGTGTGTCATGGCCGTTAGAGCCAATGGTCGCGTTCAGCAGATTCAACTGTTGCGGAGCGGATCCGTGAATGCTCGTTGCTATTGGATGATCTAGAAGAATACACCAATAGCAGCGAGTGCTCACAGATCCGCTCCGCAACAGTTGAATCTGCTGAACGCGACCAATGGCTGCGTTCAGTAGAGAAAGTAGCGGTGGAACTGTTGTGAAATTCGTGAATCTGATTGGTTTATGCTCTTAGACTAGTTCAGTCAAGAAGATAGAATTTTACAAATTAACCAATCAAAAAATGCTTCAAAGCATTTGTAGCGTCAAGTGAACTGCAACCCCTAGTAAGCGCTTTACGCTAATTGGATTATATTATATATTTCTAGATCTAAAAGAATAATCCTATCTCAATTTACATCTAAAAGTATAATCCAATCAGCACAAAGCGCTTACTAAGCTGCTTTTTCTGCTGAACATCATTGAAGTATCTCTTGAAGTATAGTAAAAAGATACCATTGATCACTCATACGTAATTTTGCAAATTTTTATAATTTCAGAAAAAATATAAAAATTTATATATTCATATATTCATATATTTATATGTATGTGAATATATATATAATGTATAAATATTATGAATTGATTGTTGATACATAATTTAAAAATTTGTTTTTTTATTAATAAATGATGTTCAAATATTAATACCTATTTTATTACTCATTTGAGGCTGATTCTCTCATTTTCATTGCTTTGCAAACACCAAGCGTTATCTATTATTTAATGTTTGAATAATTTAAAAAATTATATATCTCAACAATCAACTCGGCCTTATTGCAGCCAATACAAAGTGCTTTATTTCCTACGAGATGAGAAGTTAATCATCTTTTTTAAAGATGTTTTTATCTAGCTAAGTAAGGGAGCGTCCCGAAATTTCCAGATTGCTCACGTTGCAAATGATCACAGCCACTCATAGCAGCGGTGTCTAGCTTTCCATATTCAAGTGCTATGAGTGGCTGGTGGACAATCAATCGCCAATCCAAACGGGCGCCACTTAAAATTTCTAATTCTACGCTTTTTAATAACATCTTTCCAATGTTAAAATCTATTATAGAATAATTATATTAATATCAACATTCGTATGTATTTGACCGGACAAGAACGCCGGTTGAAAAAATTACTATTTCAAATCGTTTGTATTTCGTTTGAAGAGTTTTGAAGTGCAATTAAAAAGATTTGTGAGTCATTCTGTTAATTGTAATTAAATAATAATTTCTACACCATGTATTTGGCCGGAATAAATAGCCGGAAATAAATTCAACAAAAATCTTGTATGAAATCGTTTGTATTTCGTATGAAGACATTTGAAGCGTCATTAGAAACGTTTGTGAATCGTGC
>JANQDE010000239.1:0-66022 GCA_037157785.1 Cephalotes varians | reverse complement strand
TCACTGTTTCGGAAGTTTCATCAAGCGCTATCGGCAGTCTATCTAGTATTCCGTATTCATGGTTCTCTCTCGATAACATAAATTTAGGTTACATTTAAAACATTTTTTTCCGAGAAAAATTTTACTCGTTATAATAAAGTATACGTTACGTGTACTTATTATTACGTGTATATATATGTTTCGAGTAAAATTTTCTTCGGAAAAGACGTTTTGAAATCAAAACGATAGAGTGACATTTTTGGCGTTTTGTCGCGTGGAAGCATCGACATGTATGTCTTGATACTTCTGAATTAATTATCATTATTTTTACAAGTATAAATAAATTCTCCAATGACTTAAARTCCATATCAGATTAAAGATTGAGATTGGATTGAAATCTAACCAATCAAAAGAAAGAAAACCAATCTCGAGTTTAGTGAACTTTGCTTTGATTGGTCAGAATCCAATCCAATCTCTAATCTGATACGGATTTAAGTTCGTATTTATATTTTAATTTATAATTTTAGTATTGAACCGTCCTTCAAATTTGGATTAAAAGTAAAAAAAGCTCTAACGAGAAGGAAGAACGCATTGCACGGATTTACGAAGTATTAATTATATTTTTATTACTCTTTTATTACTCTTAAAATTATTTTTTGTTATATTTGTAAATTTGATTATTGGTTAAAACCGATTAAAATTATTAATTGTTTTGTCGTCAAAAGATTATTATATTCTAAATTAATTATAATACACAGAAAATTTTATATAATAATGCGAATTTTTTATTAGCCATAAATCTATCTTAAAGTAACATTCCATAATGTCGTTTTTAAAAATATTAAAGAAATTTATATTATTATATTATATATTATACATTATATTATATTATATAATTATATAATTTATCTTTAGTATCTCGCTAGGAATCGTATTATCTCTTAATAAGCGCGGATACGCTGCGAATTACTGGTGCAGAGGCATCTTGTATTTTTATAAATTATTTTATAAATTAATACTACTTGCTGTGATAAACCTTGTACTTTATATAAGATAATGTTTATTGATTAGCGTTATATGTGTAACTTATTGTTTATAGTTTGTTCGAAGTACCTTATTAAACGATACATTGACTACTTAATATGACGCTTTATTATAACCATTGCACATTTAATCACCGAATATTAATAAAGTGGAAATTCTATTTACGCAAATTACACGTGGAGATAAACAAACAGTGATAAATGTATGAAGCACTAAAATCAGATCTAAAAAGTTTATGATTCAAAAGTTTCTATTCAAATTGTATTAATTTACTGTTTCTTCTACCACGTTATCTGAAAAAAAATTGGAAAGATACAGAATGTTAAAAATGAATGTAAGCATTACGTGCGCGTGTGTATGTATATGCGTAAATGCGAATGCAAAACATTGATCGCAATGTGTACAAAAACAAAGTATTCTATGTTACATTGTAATTCATATCATTCGTGAATTTTTTATTTTTTAAATCTTATTGTCTTTTTAAAATTTTATTTTATTCTTAAAAACATATTTTTCTTATTAGATTTGACGTATAACGTGTATCTACATATCATACTTATCTTCATGAATTATATAAACTGCAGCAATAGGATTAATTGTCTCATTTTGTGAACAAGATTTTACTTTAGTATTTAAATTATTATATTGTTCCCATAATCCTGAAAGTCGTCTACAATATGCAACAAAATGACCAGGATATCCTGCAATAACACCTACCAGTCTGAAACATTGAAGTAATTATTTAAAATATTAAGTAATTGTTTAAAATATATATATAATTTATTGTATAAAACAATTATACCTATATTGTTTTGCCAACATTAGCATTGTTGGTAATTCTTTCAGTTTACAAGACTTTGCAGTGGATTGAAGATTAACTCTGATGTCTAATTCTATGAAAATGTGGAAATTAGTTTCGGTTATTAGAACAGAGCAGCCACCACATTGACATCGTTTATTATAAATAATTTCATGAAATTTCAATGCTTTCTGTAAAGCATGAAAACCTTTTTCTATAATTATATTATGATTAGGCATTAATGTTATTTGCAATAATTCATGCTCGCCACACTTATCACATTTCTCAATTTGACGGGAACTTGGCACTAATTTTAATAATTTCGTCCAAACTTCAGCTGGACTATCTTCTGCATCGTAAGAAGAGATAATTTCGCGATTATCAGTTTTTGTACTAATTTTAGTATTTTCATATAAGGGTTTCAATAATTTAAACCTCTCCTTATACACTTCATGACTTGGGCCATTGTCTATGAATTTAAAAATAAACTTAAAGAATGGATTATCAGAAGTTTCGACGATGGAAAAATACCCAGGATCATCCAAAACACTGGTAAAAACAATTTGAGCAAGAGAATCAAAAGGACAACTATTTCTTAAAAAATACATTTTACCATCAATTTTATAAGTTCCACAGAAGGAAGCATTTTTTAATAAATAGCGTTTTATGTTCTTCGTAACTAATTTATTATTCAATTTCACTTCAGGATAAGCAGAAAAGAACTTTGAATGAGATGGTTTATGTTCGAAATATCTTTCTGTTTCTTCTTGGGCCTTTTGTACAATCAATTCGTTATTAATTTTGCTGTTGACAAGAAGCGATGCTTCATGAAAAAAAATAGTTGAATCATTTTTTTTATTTTCTTCTGTTTTACGAGATATTGGATTTTCAAAATTATCAAATTCTTTTAGTAATGTTGAAAGTGAAATATCCTCCTTTTTCTTGATTGTCATTAAATAAAAATAAAGATTCTGCTTTTCCACGCCAATTTTCTCTTGATAACAAATCTGAATCATCAAATGATTTAGAATAACAATGTTCCATTTTTAAATTTGATGTATTATCATCATGAAGTTCAATTTGTGTTGTCGGTGCCATAGCATATTGGTAAACATCTTTTGCTTTCCAAATTGGCACAGTTTTCTTATTTACAACAAAATTTTGCATTTTTGCTGAAAAACTTCGTGTACCTCCTATTAAATCACGGAGATGAATTTTGATAAATTTATCAATTCTTTGTGGAAGTGAATAGTTTTTAAATACTTCATTTTTAATCTCATGAAAGATTCTCTCACAATAGCTTGTTGTTGGATGACTTGTGTAAGAAGGAATACACGCTGCTGTCCAGAGTGGAAATTCTTTTCCGAGTTTTAATAATCGATCAATCAATTTAGGTAAATAAAAATAGTTGATATCGTTACCCTCCTGAATTGTTGATTGAGCTGAAATTTTTATATTTTCAAAAAATTCATTGATTTTAATATTGTTATCGTCTACTTCGTAAACGTCATCATTTAATTGATCATTATCAGAATCGTAATCAGTAATTTTCAAAAAGTTATCTACATCAGTAGGACGCTGTTTTATTAAAGTCTCCAATTTTTCTCTTGATTGTTCAGCTGATTTTATTTGTTGATCTACTAATTTTATATTTATGGTTGAATCCTGATAATATTGAAGGGCAACAATACATGTAAGCGAAAATATTTCGACAAAATCCTTATAACTTTGGCAGTCTATCATCAAAGCGATGCATCGAATATAGAAGTCGCGTACAGGGCGCAAAGGATGACTTTTTAAAACAGACCATCGACAAACTATGTGAATTAGATGTGCAACGTCAACTCTTATATATGTTGATATTCACTCTCGTGAAACATATTCTCCCGCGGAAACAGCATTGAAACAGATTTCAATGTATTTTTTTATAGTAATATCATTGAAAGCTTTTGAACAAGCCAATAACATTGCTCTGGAATAATCAATAACCACTTGGAATGGCTTACGAAATTTGACGATTCGTAGCCACAATTTTAACCAGTGTTCAATTGTCTCAGTTTCTTGTGATTCTGTTAGCATTTGATATACTGCCAAAGACGTATTGTCAAAATGTATGACAATCACATATAAGAAAATATGAGCTGATTTTGTTTCCAGTGATCTTTTTAATTTCCTGACAACACTGCCAGTTGCATCAATGCTAATAGAAGAAGCATTTTTATGCATATTGTGATATTGTTCATAAACACTGATTTGTTCACCAGTGCCATAACACACTTTGAACGGCCAGTAACTTACCAGAGCAATAGCACCTTTATAAGGATTTTCAAAATTTAAACGATAAATTGCTTGTATAATATCCTCGTCCTTAATCTTTTTGGAACCTAAATCTTCATCGATTGCTTCTTTTTTAGCATGTCGAAGTATATCCAATGAAGGAATTATTGGTGCATCAACATCTCCAAGACGCAAAACTTCTCCCACCTTCCTTTTTCGCAAATTTGAACATCCTTCCCTCGTAAAAAAGTACTATTAGTGTCACTGCTAGTGCTGTAGTGTCACTATTGTATATATAGTAGTGTCACTATTGATATGAGTAGTGACACTACCCACAACCAGTAGTATAGAGATGCAGTAGTAAATTCGCGTTAGTGACACTAGTAGTGACACTAATAGTGACACTAATAGTACTTTTTTACGAGGGTTCTGTAATTGCTATTTTGCCTAACTGTTTTCGCTTTTCTCCATTTAAAGGACGCTGAAGAATTTCATGGATTTGGCCTCTAGTATCCCTGGTTTTCACACGTATCCAAAGTTCACTAGCATTAATTGACGGTTCTGTATCAACAATACCTTTGAAGATGTTGCCACATTTTTTACTTTTGCAGCTCCCGATAATCTTAATATAATAGTTGCTTTGAGAGGACGTATTTACATCTCCTCTAACGAATGTATATGCACAAGGCAAACGATGTTGTCTATAAAATGCATCAGCAACAATATTAGTCCATACCCATGGTCTTAATGTATGCTTAGATTTCTTGTTTTCTGATTTAAGTGGTTTAATTTGTTCCCATTCATTTAAACTTAATAATAAGTCAAACCAAGAGTCATTATCTTTATAAGTAGAATTGAATGAAACGTTATTAGCTGACAGATTAACAGATTCATTATTGCCTTCAGTGGAAATTGTTATGTTTATRGATGGATCYATYGTGTCAAGACCCATTTCTTGTCTTGCACGAGACATAATTTTTCGTCTATTATATGTAACATTAACCCACCAATTATGGGCACTCCATAAATGTTGACTTCTTTTACTCATTTCCTTCCAAATTTGATCCGAATAAGCAGGTAACTTGTTGTCAAAATGATTCAAGAATTCCTTTAAAATAGCTACTGCAACATCAATAGTTAATTTACTTTTTCTCGGCATTTTCACTTTATAATATATAACGTATAATGCATATAGTGTATATATAATAAAATTATATGTTTCGTCAAAATTTAAGATAAAAACTTTATTATAGTACTGTACAACTTTATTATGGCACTGTAGTCTACTAAATAATCAATATTTTCTGTTCAAAAAACTTTTGTTTCTCGTCTATGATTTAGTATGCAAATGTTTTGGCGCTCTTTTTGATTCGTTAATATACAAACGAATTTTTCGTTACTTTTTATCTTTCTTTCATTATTATTTTTTTCTGTTCTAGTTCTAAAACGTATTTATGTATATATATATATATATATATAAAACCTTATAAATTATATATGTATATATAATTATGATAAAAAAATATTCTTTCGGAATTTATACATGGCTGGATTGTGATAATAATCTGTGATACAATTTGGTAAAAAGCCTATTTACAATAAAATATAAATAAATATACTATAAGATATGCCTTAATATATTTCTTTTCTATTGTGTAATCTCTGTATATAGGAGAAATAATAAAATAATTATATTTTTGTTTTAAAATGCACATTGAGGTGTCAAAATACTCACAGCGTGATATCATTGAATGTATCCATCTCCTCGCAATAACATTCAAAAAGAGTTCACACAGGTGAAACACAATGTATATTGACATTAACATTAATTCGACATGCATGTTTCCACGCGATCTTGAAACGCCAAAAATGTCGTTTTGATTCCAAAACGTCTTTTCCGAAGAAAATTTTACTCGAAACATATATATACACGTAATAATAAGTACACGTAACGTATACTTTATTATAACGAGTAAAATTTTCTTCGGAAAGGAATGTTTTAACCTAAATTTATGTTATTGAGAGAGAACCATGAATACGGAATACTAGATAGACTGCCGATGGCGCTTGATGAAACTTCCGAAACGGTGATGACGTAAATCAATATTTCGGTCACTTACATGATTGTTAAATATTTAA
This sequence comes from Cephalotes varians, assembly GCA_037157785.1. Taxonomy (NCBI): domain Eukaryota; kingdom Metazoa; phylum Arthropoda; class Insecta; order Hymenoptera; family Formicidae; genus Cephalotes; species Cephalotes varians. The sequence continues at coordinate 59,784 of JANQDE010000239.1, read as the reverse complement.
TTAAAATTATCTGCACGACTCACAAACGTGTCTAATGATACTTCAAAAGTCTTCATACGAAATACAAACGATTTCATACAAGATTTTTGTAGAATTTATTATCGGCTATTTATTCCGGCCAAATACATGGTGTAGAAATTATTATTTAATTACAATTAACAGAATGACTCACAAATCTTTTCAATTGCACTTCAAAACTCTTCAAACGAAATACAAACGATTTGAAATAGTAATTTTTTCAACTGGCGTTCTTGTCCGGTCAAATACATACGAATCATCAATGACGATTAATAACTCGCTTCGGACCGCCACATTGTTTTGCCAAATTCTTACGTTTTGTGCAAAAACGCGTCNGATCCGAGAGAGAGCATCCAAGGTGGTATCTTTAGCCTTCTCTAAGCTATACTACGCATGTGTGGTAAACGATAGTGGGGATCGTACAGTCTCGTTTATAAGGCCTTGTGTACACGATGCAAGAAATTGGTCCAAGATCTTGAACGGAGAGAGGATTAACCAATCGCATTGATCAAGTGACCGAATTATTCAAATGCGATTGGTTAATCCTCTCTCCGTTCAAGATCTTGGACCAATTTCTTGCATCGTGGACACCGGGCCTAAAAGATGTTTACGTGAATCCAATAAACGTTAACAATGAAACTTTTGGCCAGATTGTACTAAAAAGAGGCAAACGCCCGTATTCATAAACAGACCTTGTACTTGAGGGTCCCTTAAATTTATCTTTAGATGCTCAGTAGCCAATGAAATAATTCGTAGAACATCTGAAGATAAATTTAAGGAACCCTCAAGTACAAGGTCTGTTTATGAATACGGATCAAAGATACCACTTAAGAACCTCTTTGTCATTTCACGACACTAGCGCCCGCGCACGTTCCAGTATTATTATGGCTGCGGTCCACTTGGCGCTACGAATGCTTCGAAGCATTTTTTGATTGGTTAATTTGTAAAATTCTATCTTCTGATTGGTCAATCGAATGCTTCGAAGCATTCGTAGCGTCAAGTGGACTGCAGCCTATATCGACGTTGATCTTCAATTGTTATTTTCACGGCATGATCGCAATATTATTTGTCGATATTAAATGTGATTATATTTACTGGCGCTGAAAACGTTAAATATTGTAATTTACTAATTTAACTCCACGCCTCCACTCGAGTAGACGGTTTGCATAACGGTCAGTCCATATCTTTTAATCAGGTACCATACGTTTTTATAGATTTCTCATTTTTATTTAATATTGAGTATTTTATAACTTGTCGTATTTCATTCTTTTAGCTTCGTTTTTATATATAGATATAATTTCATCGTTTTTATCAATTTATTTTCTAAACTTTATCATAACTGTATTAATATTATATATTTTTCTATTATATATATATATATATATATTTTTATATTTTATATATATATATATATATTGTTATCTAGAAATGGGTGATGAAAGACCTATAAATAAAAAACCTAAAACAGTTAACTTGAAGCGGTTTCAATTTCAATGGCTTGATGATAATCCTTCATGGAAAATTTGGGTGAAGGATGTTCCTAATGATCCTACCAAATTCTTTTGTCAAGCTTGTCAAACCTTATTAACTTGTGGTCTTTCAGAAATAAAAAAACATTCTTTACGAGAAAATCATTTAGAAAATATGAAAAGATTAAATTTAGACTATGACATTAACAACTCGGCAATTGCAAGTACATCTTTGATCAAAGTAAATAATTCAAAACGATTTCAAATGACTCAATCTTTTTCTAATTCAGAAGAAAATTTCAGCTTCGACGAACGGGTAAAAATTGCAGAAATAAAATTAGCGGCACTTTTTGTTGAAAAAAATATATCGTTTTCTATTTTGGCAGATTTACTTTCTCTCATGAAAGACATTGGAAAAAAACCTGATGTTTTACAGGCAATGTTTTCTGGAAGAACAAAATCAACATAGATTGTTAATAAGGTCATATGTCGTCAAGAAACAGATTGAATTTCAAAAGTTTTGAGAGAAAATAAATTTATGGTGGTTTATGAAAATGAAACAGACATAACGAATGATAAAGGACTTTTATTAGCGGTTCGTTATGCAGAACCAAAAACATTACAGGTGTGTGTGAGATGTGAATTATTACAAATGACTTGGATGCAACTAATTGTTCCGCAAATAATATCTTTGAATCTTTGAAAAATGAATTGTCGAAAAAAAAAATATTTCGCTACGATTAATCGTCAGGCTTGCTTGTGATAATGCTTTTGTAATGGTAGGTAAAATTTTTTCTTTTAAAACAAAACTAAATAAGAAGAATCCGAATCTTATCACATTTCCATGTATGTATTATTCTACATTATTAACAGCAAAAGAAGCTTGTGAAATAATTTCTCAAGATTGTGAGCATTTTGTCAAAATATTTTTATATTTATTAGTAATAGTCTAAAAACAGCTATTTTCCGAGATTTTCAGGTGTATTTCGAAAAATCTTCTTTAAATATTTTGAAATATGCGGAAACACGTTCGCTAATGCGGCACAAATGTATTGAGAGAATTCTAGAAATATGGGATACATCAAATAAATTTTTAATGGAACAGACATTTGAAAACGTTCGTCCTGCAGAAGAATTGTTTTGGATTTTTCAAAAAAACCTTCACAACAAAAGCTTATCTCTTCTTTCTTGAATTTATATTTGATGCTTTCAACAACGCAAAATTTCAAACACTAAAGTCTCTTATTCATGAATTGCAGCCTTATTCAATGGAACTGCTACTTTGATTCCTTTAAAAATGTATCAAGCCTGCTTTAGTAAAACCTGAAATATTTGTTCATATTGTTAGGAAGTTGAATTTTTCAGATCATAATAATCAACTTCCTTTAGAGGAAATTGACTTTGTTCTTAAATGCAAAGAATATTTGCAAGAACAATTGAATTAGGAAATATGTTCTAAAATAGATGTGGATCTTATCCGAGAAAAAAACTGCTTGCAATTTTATGTGAAAGCGAGCAAACAAATTTGCAATCATCTTCCAATTGATAATAGTTTCTTACATAACGTTGCTGTTTTTGGAAGCAATACTGTGTTGTAATTAATTTAAAGAGATTCTACGGTTATTAAAGTTCTTCAGGTTAATCATAGATTAGGCAAATTAGTTGATGAAAAATCGATTGAAAAAGAATGGAAAGAATGGAATATGAAATTAATTTAATCACAAGAATCGAATGGTCAAAATTATGTTTCAATATGTGGATAAAAATCGGTTTCTCTTCTACACAGACAAAGGAAAACTTCATTTCCCAAATTTACGATTACTTCTGAGCGTAAGAACTTTTTCTCATTCAAACACTAAAACTGAACATGTATTTTCTCTTATACTAGACGCGAAAACAAAGAAAAGAAGTATTTTTCGATGGAGACAAATTCAATTTGCATCATAAGATATGCTTTAAAAGATAATAAAGTAAGACTGCTTGCTATACAGTGACTATACAGTGATACGTGAGCATTTGAATCTTATGGAAAACATTTATGAAAACCTAAACTTTGAAAGCAGAAAAACAAATTTACATTACATGCACAGGACAATGATGTACAATAATACGATTAATATAAATTCAAATAGAAATTGATATTAACTATATAAGATAAATTAATTTAATAATAACATAACATAGCATGATAATAAATAAAGTTTATTTTATACATGTTTGCAAAAGATATAATCAAACACAAATACAGAAAAAAATTTTGTTTGTTAAAGACATCATATCTGTAAAAGACATCACACTCGTTCATCGCAAGTGTGTAAAAGATATTCTGTCTGTAAAAGACATCATGTTTGTAAGAGACGTTATGTTTGTAAGAAACATAATATCTGCAATAGACATTTATTAAAACTACACACATGCGCGCGCGCGCATACACACACACACACACAACACACACACACACACACAATGTGCAAAATTCAATCGAGCAATCTCCCCATGGTGCACATCAAGTTACGCAAATGCCGGCAGTAGCGATCTGCAAAAAACACATGTTAATATGGCAAGTGATTTGCTTTTTAATAAGCAATAGCATAGAAGAAATTGTGTATATTGTGAAAGTCTTAAAAAATAATTATCATAAGAAAAATTACGATTTATATAATTATATCGCGACATAACAATAATTAAGAATTTTTATTGTTTTCTCGACATAATTTAAATTCATAGAATTATTATGTCGTAATAAAATTTTAATAAGAATCTCAATTTTTTTGATAACTATTTTTAAAGTTTCTTACATGCTATTAAAAAGCAAAACGGCTTCCTATATACATTTTGGACATAATTTTAATTCAAAGAGTTATTCTTATGGAATATAATAATAACTCAATGAATTATAATCATTTTGGAACCTAAGAAAATCAGAATTTTTGTTATGTACGTAAAAATATTTTGAACTGTTATTATGTCTCAAAATATTATTGCGGTTTTCATTTTTAAGAAGGTGAGAAATAAGTGGCTATAAAAATGTTAGGTATGCGATTTTTATTGTATTCAAGAAAAATTATTTTATATTGAGGCTCTTGTTCACTCCTCACTAGTACTTCAGATCACTACTACTATTTGTCACGTCAAAATCACGAAAAAATATACAATAAAAATTTTTCAAAAAATATTAAAACGAAAGTATGTTTCAACCAAACTGTACTTACTAATCAATAGAATCAACTTGTAAAATATAATATAGTTAAAATATAATAGAAAACTCTTCTTTTCTTTAATAAATATCTGGAAATAAATTACCCATAATAACAAACGAAATAAGTTATATTCACAACTTTGACAATTGTTAAATTAATAATATTTAGACTACGGTCTACTTGCGTCAAAGCCTTTTTTTTTAATAGTATGATTTCTTATACATAATATATATGTGTGTGTGTAATAGTAAAACACTCTAATCTCTCTCTCTCTCTCTCTCTCTCTCTCTGCGTCTAAGTGGTGATTGTTAGTATTAAAATATATATATATAGTATGAGTGTATGCGTTGCTCACTAAATCAAAAGAAATTATTAAACTGACAATGATAGTGTATTGCTTTACAAAAGATTATAAATCAATCAAACATAAAAGTACAAAAGAGAAAAATAAGATCTTCTTAACAGCTTTCTTAAAGCTCCGGATCCACTTTAAAGCGTAATATATGGACTAGCGATAAAACCCGCCTAAATGCGTTTGTACAGAAAAAAATATATATCTTTTTGAATATAAATTTTGTGTTCTACAAGTTATTTTATTTTATTTATAAAAATGTATGTTTCTACAAAACTCGTAAATATTACGGCACTTTAAGTAAAATTTCCAACAAAATAGCCGGCGCTTAAAGTGTTAATACTTTTTGGATAAATTACTTTGTAACCTAAAATGAGTTGAACGAGAGTAATAAAGTTGATTCCTAATTTATAAATAAGAGTTTTGATTTTTTGCGATATCCTCGAAATGATACCCACAAAGTTACCGTTTGCAAAAAAATTTTTAATTTATTTAAATTAAAAAATAAATTAAAGATGAAAAATATAATAGAAAAATATATACAATAATAGTTCAGAATATTGATGTATGTATAACTTCTTCTTCTCTCTCTTTTCGTCTTGTTGTCTCACTTTTATGTTTCAGTTTTCTATCACTCTAATAGAAGCGCTGATCTCGTTTTCGCGAAACGTTGAAGAAGGAAGTAATTAACGGTTCATACTTCTATAGTCAAAGACTGCGACAGCAATGTAGATCCAGCATTAAAATTAGACTTAAGATAATCTTAAATATATATGTAAAAACCGATTGTAAATACCGACTATAATTTTATTATAACTGTATGTATGTATCTTATTATAATTATGTATTTATAATTATTAAGCAGATATTTTATATATATATATATATATTATCAGCAGATTTTAAATAAAAATACACACATATATTGTAAAATTTATTTGTACAATAAAATTTATAGTTTATAATTCGCAAAAAATCTGTTATTTTTATTAACCTAATTTGAAAATATTAGATTATTTTTAAGAGATTATTTTAATAAATTATTTTTATGTTTTAATAATTAATAATGATTATGTCTTTAAATTAAATATTGTATTTTATTTTAAATTAATTATTTAAAAGCATGCTAAAGCTAATATAGAAATTATGGAAATAATAATATTTCTTAAAAATTAATAAATACAAAATTGAGTAAAACTAGAATAGTTTGAGGATAGACAGGTAGAGCGGGAATTATTTGTAGGAGTCAGGCGGTTACTTTAAATACACGATATTATATCGATTTGCAACTTTATTATACACAACTAAATGCACGTCTATTCGCGCTGGTATCCGTCAGTCAAATGTCTCGATTGCTGTCGCGATTGATCTCATGACCTTTATTTTTCGAGACGGATCTGTCCTTCTATTGATTTCTAAAAGGCTTTAAAATTTATTTACGCATGGTTTAATGAGAAGGCAGTTGCAATTGAACACGTTGCTAATTCACATTGTCAATTTAAAATAAAAATATCTGATTGATTGATTCAAGAGAAAAACTCTATGCACCGGTCGCTGTGAGTGGCTGTGGGCAATTGCACCGTGTCCAAATGAACCGTTTTCTGGTTTAATCTTTCATGTCCCGAATCGCGAGGCTATTGTGACGCCTATGCTATTTCGGCGTGTGTCATGTTACGTAACATTGCATCAGCGCATCGCTCGTATATAGTCAAATAATCGAAATAAATATACTTTCTTAAAATTTCTCAGAACGTTGTTCCTTGTTTTTTTCTAAGCTATTCTAACTGATCTGCATGTATATGTTTTTGTTTTTTTTCGTATGAACAGCTTATGGACTCGCGCGTGCTTGTGTACTCGTTGTAATTCGTTTCTCGCGAACATTTCTGGGAGCGTCCCCTTTGCCCACGTTGCTTTTTTTTAATCACAGGCATTTACAACAGCCGGTGCCTAGAGGCTTTCCACTGTTCAAGTGCTGTGAGTGGCTGACGGTCAATTGCAACATGGACAAACGGACGCTACTCACATTTCTTAGCTAAATTCTTTACTGTAGAAAGAGTGATGATGCAATCGTCACAATAGTTACATAAAAACTATTGTACTTTATTAGAAATGAATTTATTTGCTATGACATCGGCATTACATTTTATTAAAAATGAATTTATTCACTATACATTGTTATTACATTTCATATAGTATTTTAATTTTACTTTTTTATGCCTAATAAACATTTATTGTTAGTTAACATGCGGTAACGTATCACTTCTTTTTCTTTTCGGTGCGACACGAGCTCGTTACACGAATAGACAAAACATTTCTATGTGCGGAAGAAAAACGTTTGTATGCTCCGATCAGTGATAACATTTCGAGTATTTGAGCTTGCGGTCCATATCAACGTTTTTCCTTTTCATTTACATAGGATGCTTTCTAGCTACACTGTGTACGTAGTTGGAAAATGTACGCGGTGCTTTCCAACGGGAGTATTCTGATTAACCACCTCTCTATTGGACGGGAGTGTTCCGTTTGACCACAGTCTGATTGATCACAGCCACTTATAGCAGTCAGTGCCTAGAGACTTTCCACTCAAACGATGTGAATGGCTAGTGTCCAATCGAGCTGTATCTAATTAAACACTACCTCTTTTCAACTATGCCACAAGTCGACACAATCGTACATAATTAAAATGCTGAGTTTGATTGTGTCGTCTCTCCATGAACACCAACATGACCAACATTTTTACAATTAATACCATTTATTTTTCTAGGAGTGATATTCTGATAGAAGTATCTTACTGCTTGAAGATGTATTACTGCACACATCTCGATAGTACACATCCATTTACATCGAATGACTCCCGTTTGGCCACGTTGCGATTACCCATCACAACTCTTGAACAGTGGAAAGTTTTTAGGCACTGATTGCTGTAAGTGGCTGTCAATCGCAACGTGTGCAAACGGGATGTTCCCGTGAATTCCCACTGAGCGCATCACGGAATCAACTAATAAAACAAATGCTATAGCAAATGTCGCAATAAAATGTAATATTTTTATTGGTTAATTCGTAATGCAACGGATAACGTGACGTGTGAGGGTGCCGTCCCATGACGCGTATTGCTGTACGCGCGTATTCGCGTATCGAAGCTTCGACCAATCGCTAATGTTCCGCCGTTTTACGTACGCGTCAATTTTGTTCTACTGTCCCATGCAGCGGATCGCGCGTAAGCGGAGTAGCGGATCGCCAATCACAGAATCCTTCTGTTAGATCCGTTTGCAAAATAATAGCCATGTTCAAACCGGACGAAGCAGCTTGCCTGCTCGTCGAGCGATTTAATATAATTGGTTGGATCTACAAGCAAGAACCAATCATGTTCAATCGCTTGGCAAGCAGGCTAGCTGCTTTGCTGACTTGGGGAGCTTTCCAGCAAAGAGACACAAATAGACACAGTGTCAAACATTGCATCGCTGTGTAAAACTGATTGTTGGAACACTATTTGAGTCTCAATGCAACCTGTAGTTTGCCCTTCATAGTTATAGGTGAATTATGTTCTGTCATAAGAGTGTAAGCAAGTATAATTAATACATATATTCAAAAGTAATTAATTATTACTTATTATAAAAAAAGTGTGTGTTAATTGAATGATAAGTACAAATTATGAATATATTTGAAATCATATCATCGAGTGATACGATTTCGTTTTTACAATGTTTGCAATAAAACCTTTTTGACATTAATAATTTTATATTTTCTAACACTTTCCACAAACAGAAGAACTCATAAGACTACAAAAGCAAGGCTTAATTTTTAAAATACTCTGAAATTTCCTACATTTTCCAAATAGTTGGTAGCCCTGAATTCGACACACTGAGGGCCACTTTTAGGGCTAATTTCACCAACGTCGGTTAAGCTAACCGACGGTTAAAGTGTCAATCGTGATTGGTTTATTCTGATCAAAGACAAATGCGATTGGACAATTCCATTGGAATTAACCATCGGTTAGTCTAACCGACGTTGGTGAAATTGGCCCTTACCAAGCTCCGATTAACTTAACCATTCTAGTAACTTTGCAGGATGCCAACTGAAATAGCAGCAACTGACTCCGAAAGCAACTGTCTCCGACATCAGGTTCAGTTAGCATCCTGCAAAGTTACTAGAATGGTTAAGTTAATCGGAACTTGGTAAAAGTGGCCCTGAGTCTGACTCTGCCTTTGAGCTGTGTATACTTGTGTCATCTTGTGTCATTGTAGGAAAGCAATGTGTTAAACACTGTGTGATTTTGTGTCCCCTGTGTCTCTTGCTGGAAAGCTCCCTTGAACGCGCCCAATATTTAAAGTTATCCGTGATTGGTAATCCGCTAATCCGCTTACGCGCGATCCGCTGCATGAGACAGTAGAACAAAATTGCTGCATACGTAAAACGGCGGAACATCAGCGATTGATCGAAGCTTCGATACGCGCGTACAGCAATACGCGTCATGGGACGGCACCCTGACGTTCAGTGGGAATTCACCCTTATAATGATCGCGTTCAGCAGACTCAACTGTCAACGGAGCAGATCCGTGAGCACTCGCTGCTATTGGTGTATATTTCTAGATCATCCAATAGTAGCGAGCGCTCACGAATTCACTCCGCAATAGTTGACTCTATTGAATGCGACCAATGACTATCCAAGTGATGAGTTCGAATCCGAAAACGCTGCTTCGAAGTAAACATCACGTACAAAGAAGAGCTACATATATGTGCTCTTTCTATCTTTTGGCTGGCTATCTTTAAAGAAAGATGCCTTTAAGAAAAATTATTGAACTCACGAAAAAACAATTGGAAGTATTTGAAAAACCATTCGAATTCATATACGACAATATTTCATGTACAATATATGTGTATAATATAAAGTGTGCTTTTATTTAAAATGCTTGTAAATCAATGCTCGGAATTAAATACACATTTCTGAGGCGCACCGGGGATAGAGACACGCATGGAATGAGAGGCAGATAATAGTATGAACGTTTCTTCTCTGTTTACTGACTAAAACCTGATTGGTTAGTGTCGCTCTGCAGAGCAACAGTACTCGAGCAGCACATTATTAGTTGACCAACGGTTGGTTTTAAATCGGAAGCATCGGCAGTTGGGAAAACAAAATTAATATAAATTTATATATTAATATAATATGATATAATATAATATAATATAATATAATATAATTTATTAATATAAATATTAATATTAATATAAATTTATTCGTATCATTCGAGCTATTCGAATCTTCGAAAATATTTCGAAAATTTTGTTCTGCTGGGTTTTATTTCCATTTCGATTTCGAGAAATTGACGTAATAAAAGAATTAGCAAACCAGATAAATTATAGCAGATATTTCTTATTCTTTTTTTATTACTTCTTACAAACACAATATATCTCTCAATTCGATCAGGTAGCAGCTTTTAGATATAGATTTTATCACTTAACTTATATGAGAATAAATGCCGATGTTACCAATTATTTTAAAAAATTATTAAACTTTCATTTTTATTGATAGACGTTATCCAAATTAAAGAAATGTATAATACAACTCATAGTGGAACATATACAATTTGTACTTTATTAGCATTTGGTATACTAAAGAATTAAAAAAAATACACGTAGAAAAATGATTATTAATTTTCCTTTCTCAACATCAAACATTCGTCTTCTGACAAAAAAACGTTATTCCGTCATATGACAATACAGGATTGTTATAATATTAAATTGAATATAAAACGCAAAATTTGAATATTATATAGAAAGAAAGAAGGAGAGCATAAAAAAACTTCAATATTCGGAAATGAATTAAAATAATTTCTATACTTTTTATCCATTTTTCGGACGCAGTTGTACACACAGGTCACGGAAGCACGCACGCACACACGTAATATTTTTTTTGATATTACATTTTAATAAAAAAGATTATACTAAATAAAATATTATATAACTGATTCTTTTTTTTCGTTACATTTTTGAGCAAAATATTACTTCTTCTTAAATAATTACTGTGGTCAAATAATTTAGTTTTTTATATGTCCAAAATATCGAAATCAAACGTGTACCTGAAAAAGAAAAATTGATAAAAAATGATAACGTATTTGTTGAAGCAATTCGTAAAATTAATAATAATTTCAAATTAAATTAATTCAAATTTATTTTCCGAAAAAAAGACAAAAAGCGAAATTATATAACAAATGCTGATACGTAAAATTTTATTAACATGTAAATTACCTAAAACAAAATGAAGGTCTGATAATCTCCAAAATAGAAATAATATAATATAATATAGAACAAACGCGAAAATAAATAAATGCTTTATAATATTCTTTTTTACATGACAGATATATGATCTTATTGCTATTTATAAGTAACGTTGGCTTAGTTGCAAGATTTATAACCATAATATAAATAAAACTTTTAACATAAAACTAAGAAACAAAAGGAAATTTCGGGAAAGGTGACTCGTTAATAATAAATAATCTGTAACAGTTTGTCATAAATAGTCCGTAATCGAGGAACAGATCAGTTTTTGACAGGAGTCACATCAAGCTTGACCTTTGTCACTAATCACTTTCAATTGCGTGTCAAGTAATTTTCATCGAACAAAGAATTTCCATCAGATTTTTTACTTTATAACGTAGAACCGAGAAAAAAAAACAGAAGAATGGAAAAAGAAACATCAGAAGAAACATTTACTTATGATCTGGCCATACCAATACCAAGACGCACAACAGGCAATTTTACATGGGTATTTCAAACATGATAAATAATAATTTAAAGACTCAATATATTCATATTCAATGTACACCGATGAATACGTATCAATATTATGGTATTATAACTTGTAGTTATCAGAAAACAAGGACTAACGATTCCTTTTGCGTTAAAATATTAATTTAATAAAGAATACTTAAAGTAAAACGAAATTTCGATAAAATAGAAAAAATATATAACTTAATACATTTTTGTAGTATATAATAGAAAAAGGCATCCATAAATCAACAGATGGAACATATGACGATTTTTTCTCGGCCAGCAAAATCAGATCGGCGTTGTTTGAGATAAGAAATCATATTACTAAAACATCAATGTCTGAGGTAATTATTTCTAGAAAACTTAATTAATTTAAATGTTTCTGCGTTAAATTTTTTACAAAATTGGTAAAAACTGACAATTCGAAGTATCTAAATATTTAGCTGTCAAAGCAAAAAATTCAAGAATCAATCTCAGGATTCATAACAAATCATAACATTTACGAAAATGTTCAAAAATCATCAAATATAATTCATAATATAAATACATTTGTGATTTCTACTATTCTATATATTAACAAATGATGTAAAAATAATTTAACTGCATAATGAAGTCAATTACGTGTAATAAATTAATATAAATGGATTACTCGAAGTAATGATTTGCACGTGTTCCTCGCAATTTATAGTGACTTTGATCCGCCCATTATAACGCAAAATATTCACGAATAATTTTGTAAGACCGATCTTTAAGCGAATCTAATACGATTGCTTCAGCAAGAAGAAATAAAGTGGGGCACGAATGTAGCCATTCTACAAGTTAAGAACGAATATACTCAAATCATGGACAGTATCGAGACACGCGGTGTTATTTACACTCTGCTACAGTTATCGGAGGAGCAGAAACGCAAGGGCATCATAACAGTCTCAACGGGACATTTTGCTCATATTCTCTCCAATTTTGGAAAGAAATTTGGAATACCGGTGACAGTGGTAATGCCGAGTTCAACGGCACATGAAATAGTGAATAAATGTCGAGGTCTCTCAGCAACAGTGATCGTCCGGGGTGGCAGTATGGTAGACATAGATAGAATTGCTTTGCGTGAGGCCAGGACGAAAGGCTTAGTTTATCTTGATATGTATGCTTTTTTAACATTTCAATTAAAATACATTCTCGTTAAAAGATAATACTTCCAACAACTGTTTCTATTTTCTGTGTGCGACAGATTTCTTTCTCCCGTTACAGAATTATTTAAATAAAAAACGTCAATTATTACATATTATAATCATGTTTCATTAATGTCTCAAAATATGTTTGCTTTGTTAGTGGTTTTATCTTATTCTATAATCGTATTATTTACCGACTCATTCGAACAGAAACGATAATCCAAATATGATCATTGGTCAAGCCACTTTGGGTATAGAAATTTTTGAACAAATAATGGAAATTGATGCAATAATACTTCCGACAATAATGGATGGTTGTGGAATAACCGCGGGTATAGCGATAGCAATCAGAGAAACGAATCCAAATGTAAAAATTCTCGTAAGTGAACACACACACACACACACGCACGCACGCACGCACGCACGCACGCACGCACGCACACAAGTGATTTTTGGTAAACTTAAGCTATTTATGTTAATAATCAGGGTTAAGAACTAACGCATTACTTGTAACATCGTTATCGTTACCGTTTCTTTTTTTCAGTAACAATCGTTACTTTCTTTGTCTGTCAATAAACAGTAACGTCGTTACATTTTTAAAATAACAATAACAAGGTTAATTGTTATTTTCACCATTATCTTAGATTATTTATTTTCATATTTTATAACATATTTCAAGTTTATTTTTTGGAAAATCTTTTGTGTTCTATATTTTGCTGCACTCCTATGATCACTGCCAGTTCCGAAAAAAATCTACTATACATGTGAGAAAAAAACTACATTTTCGGTACTATCAGCGAATATTGAAATGCACTTTAAAGTAAAGTGTAAAGGCAATGTAAATAATTAAAATTTTCAACAAAGCTGGTAAATTACATTTACGTGAATTACAATCTAAATGCCTATAAAAATTAGTATAATAAAAGTAAAAATATTAATAAAAATTGAAATAACAAGAATATTAATATCTAAACTTGTAGCATTATTATTACATAAGTTTAATATATAAAAAAGATACATAAGTTTAATATATAAAAAAAGATAGCTACATAGAAATTATTAAAATTTAGATTTTTAAGTTTTAAAATTGATTATTATATTTAGTATTGAGTATTAAATAATAAAATTTTATCTAATCTAATATCTTACTTTAGCATTACAAAAAAGTAAAGAAAAAGTAACGAATCTTTACTAGCAACGGTAACGCATTAATTTTTAAAATTAGTAAACGGTAACGAGTTACTTTTTAAAAAAAGTAACGGTAATGCGTTATTTTTATGAGGTATTTGTTCTTGTCCACAGAACGCGGCAAAATGCAACGCGTCAAAGCTAATCATCGTTGCTTGCCGCGCGTAAAGTGCCTATCCAGACGAACTATACATATAGCTGCATAACCGCTGCTTTTTTACGTGCGTCTTTATGATAGAAATGTGATTGAATAATTTTCTTTATGCATATGGTTATGCAGCTATGCAAGTTTGTCTGAATAGAATACCCTAAAAGTTGAATTCAACCCAACTTTTGCCGCGTGGCAACACGCAGCAAACCACGATGATTAGTCATCGCTTTGTTGCGTCCGTTTGTGCAAGAGTCACGTTCCCAACTCTGCCAATAATTTTATATTTCGCTTTAATAAGGCATACAATTTGTTTCTTGAAAACAATTGCACTGTGTATATAAAGATTAATTTGTGGATTATGCTTGAATCCCTTTAGGAGGTCCAAATAGATTTTCCGAATTTTTTAATCAAGGGTGTTAGAAGAAAAAAAATGAAAGAACCAATTGAATCAAATATTTCCACGAAATGCTCTAAAGCTTACGTGAATTCTAAAACCATACAGAAAGGTTTGTTCGATTTGACGATTTTCGTAAATAAAACATATGTTGAAGAGGCTAATCTTGAATTAAAAAAGCAAAACATTGTGGATTATTATGCAGCGATTGCTTTAGCCGGGATTCGAAGTGGTCGTCTCAACGATTTTATAAAGGAAAAAAGGTGATTTTTTTTGTACATTCAAGTCATCTTATAGTTATCTTAAAATTCGTGATGTTTTGCGTTTCGTGAAAATAAAGCACGCACTTAGTCAATTCTATTTGATGTTGGCTATGAATAATTAATCTAATCGACGTCGATTCGATCAATAATATCTAATTAAATAGAAAATAGTGATATATTATAATATTAATTACTAATATCATAATTCTTTGCGCTGCAGGATACTGATACCCATGTTCGGCAAAACGGATTTGTCATCTATGACATTCGAATGAACCAAATTTGTCACCTCGTACTGGTCCTTCAACATCTTCCTCTTAAGCATCTGGCGTATCTTTACATTTCTGAAAAGATTGCCGACTAAGCCAAAGAAAAAAGCGTGCATATTTATCGTGAATATACGCGTAATCTTCAAAATCGTAAATATAAACTTGTAGAGCTCAAAAAAGACAAAAACTCGATGAAAATTACGAAAAAAATAGTTTCGACGATGGTGTTTTTCAACACCGCACTCAACGTAACTTTTTAACAATTTTATTCTATTCTGACATTGGATGTACCTATATTCTCGTGTACCTATATATCTATTCTTATAAGAATGAGATGGTATAAATCTTTAATTATATCGGTAATTAACGTCAGATACTCGCATATAAGAGAAATTTTTGTATATTTGTGCAAGATATATTTTTTCACAGATATTACTTCTTACATATTGTTGAATATTAATATTATTAAATCAATCATGTTTTGCAGATTTATTTGCACGTGTAATAAAAAAGATTAGATGATATATGTAAACTAAGTCATATAATATATATATGTAAACTAAGGTTTACAATAAGATGATTAAATTATTATCGAATTTATCTTATTTCGTTTATTTATCTTCTTTTGTAAAATCATGAAAAAACAAATATTTTTTATATGTGTCTTTTATCTCGATTATATATTATGAATGTGATAAAATTAAATTGATTTGATAATATTGATTTTCTGTATCATTTAAAACAATATATTCATGTATTAACTTATTAATTTATTGTCAAAAATTAAAATGTAAATATTTTTTTAAACATTTGAATTTTGCTTAAAGTGCATTTATACATTTAATCTACATATATGTATATAAATTAAATTATATATAATTTATGCATACATATATTTATAAATGTAATACATGTATTATATTTTTTTTAAATTAATGTTTAAATCTATTTGACATTAACGAGCCTTTGCATTCCGACAAGAAAAATAAAAATTTCATGCATTAGGATGTAAACTAAAAATGATACAACAATATCAAATTATTGTAATACCGATATAACAAAAGGTACATAGAAGAATGTTATATCAGTCAATTTTTAGTCAATTACTTATCGAAACATTAGAAACTCTACAACTGATATATTTTTTATACAGCTTTAAAGTAACCTGCACCGGTGACACGCGATCAAAAATTTATTTAATTAAATTTATTCGTATCATTGAGCCAGTCGATCTTCAAATATTTCGAAAATTTTGTTTTTGTTTTCCTTTCCTTTCGAGAAATTTACGTCTTTAAAGGAGTATTAGCAAACCAAATAAATTATAGGAGATATCTTTGATCTCTTTTTTTATTACTTTTATTACTTCTCTTACTTTTTATTGCTTCTTACACGATCTCTCAATTCGATCAAGTAGCAGTTTTTAGATATAAGTTTTATCATTTAACTTGTATGAAAATAAATGCCGACCAATTATTTTTAAAAATCATTAAGCTTTCATTTTTATTAACAAACGTTATCCAAGTTAAAGAAACGTATAATACAACTGATAGTGGAACATACACAATTTGTACTTTCTTAGCATATAATATATTAAGAAGAAAGAATTAAAAGAAATACGCATACGTAGACAAAATGATTTAGGGTGCTTTCCTTTTAGTGACACAGTCGACACAAATGTCATTCTATCCTTCTTGGCATTCAATGAAATAGTAAAAATAGAATAACCTTGTGTCGACTTGTGTCATTAAATGGAAAGTACTCTTATTAATTTTCCTTTCTCAACGTTCGTCTACTGATAGAAAAATGTTCCGTGACACGATAATATAGAAATAAATATTACAATATTAAATTGAATAAAAATGTAAAATTGGCATAATATGTCGAAAGAAAAAAAATAAGAAGAGAGAGAGAGAGAGTATRCGAAAAAACTTAAATATTCGGAAATGTATTAAAATAATTTCTATTCTTTTTATCCATTTTTCCATCGCATTTGTACACCTACGCGTGCGCGTGCGCGTATTATTCTTTTTAATATTAAACTTTAATAAAGACTATATTAAATAAAATGTTACACAACTTCTTCCTTCCTTTCGTTAAACTTTTGAACAAAATATTATTTTTTCTTAAATAATTACTATGACTAAATAATTTTTCATTTGTCCGGAATGAAACATGTATCTGATAATCAAAAATTGACAAAAAATGATAACGTATCTGTTGAAGCAATTCGCAAAATTAATAATAATTTAAAATTAAATTAATTCAAGTTTATCTTTCGAAATAAAGACTAAAAACAAAATTATATAACAAATGTTGATACGTAAAATTTTATTAACATGTAAAATGACGAAAACAAAATCAAGGTCTGATTATCTGTAAAATAGAAATTATGTATAATATAGGAGAAAATAGATAATATAATAAATAAATACTCTATAATATTTTACTTCTTCTATTTTATGATAGATATACGTCCTTATTGCTATTTATTAAGTAATGTCGGTTTTGTTGCAACATTTATAAACATAATATAAATATGATTTTTAAACATAACATAACATCAAGAAAGAAACAAAAGGGAATTTCGGAAAAGGACAAAGGATGACTTGTTAATAATAAATAATCTGTAACAGTCTGTAATAAACAGTCTGTAATCGAGGAACAGATCAGTTCTCGACAGGAGTCACATCGAGCTTGACATTATTACTTGTCACTAATCACCTTCTATTTCGTGTCAAGTAATTTCCATCGAATAAAGAATTTCCATCAGATTTTTTTATTTTATAAGTACGTTTCTTCTACTGAGAAAAAACAGAAGAATGGAAAAGAAAACAACAGAAGAAACATTTACTTATGATCTGGCCATACCAATATCAAGACGCACAACAGGCGATATTACATGGGTATTTCAAACATGATAAATAATAATTTAAAGGCTCAATATATTCATATTCAATGTACACCGATGAATACGTATCAATATTATGGTATTATAACTTGTAGTTATCAGAAAACAAGGACTAACGATACCTTCTGCGTTAAAATATTAATTTAATAAAGAATACTTAAATTAAACGAAATTTCGATAAAATAGAAAAAATGTATAACTTAATACTTTTTTATAGTATATAATAGAAAAAGGCATTCACAAATCAAACGATGGAACATATGACAATTTTTTCTCGGCCAGCAAAATCAGATCGGCGTTGTTTGATATAAGAAATCATATTACTAAAACACCAATCATCGAGGTAATTAATTCTAGAAAACCTATTTAATTTAATTGTTTCTGCGCTAAATTTTTTACAAAATTGTAACAAATAAAAACTGACAATTCGAAGTATGTAAATATTTAGCTATCAAAGTAAAAAATTCTATAATCAATCACAGGATTCATAACGAATCATAACATTTATGAAAATATTCCAAAATACGAAACATCAAATATAATTCATAATATAAATGTATTTGTGATTTCTCGCATTCTATACATTAACAAATGACAGAAAAATAATTTAACTGCGAAATGAAGTAAATTATGTGTAATAAATTAATATAAACGGATTATACTCGAAGTAATGATTTGCACGTGTTCCTCGCAAATTATAGAGACTTTGATCCACCTATTATAACGCAAAATATTCACGAACAATTTTGTAAGACCGATCCTTAAGCGAATCTAATACGATTGCTTCAGCGAGAAGGAGTAAAGTACGGCACGAATGTAACCATTATCCACTTTAAGGAAGAATTTGATCAAATCATGAACAGCATTCAGACACGCGGTGTTATTTACACTCTGCTACAGCTATCGGAGGAGCAGAAACGCAAGGGCGTCATAGCAATCTCAATGGGTCATTTTGCTCATATTCTATCCCATTTTGGAAAGAAATTTGGAATACCGGTAACAGTGGTAATGCCGAATTCAACGGCACATGAAACGGTGGATAAATGTCGAGATCTTTCAGCGACAGTGATCGTCCGGGGTGACAATATGGTAGACGTACATAAAATTGCTTTGCGTGAGGCCAGGACGAAAGGCTTAGTTTATCTTGATGAGTATGCTTTTTTAACATTTCGATTCAAATACATTCTCGTTAAAAGATAATATTTCCAACAACTGTTTCCATTTTCTGTGTGCGACAGATTTCTTTCTCCCGTTCAAAATTTATATAAATAAAAAAACGTGAATTATTACATATTATAATCATGTTTCGTTATTGTCTCAAAACATGTTTGCTTTGTCAATAGTTTTATCTTATTCTATGACTGTATTATCTACCGACTTATTCGAACAGAAACGATAATCCAAACATGATCATTGGTCAAGCCACTATGGGTATAGAAATTTTTGAACAAATAATGGAAATTGATGTAATAATACTTCCGACAATAATGGATGGTTGTGGAATAACCGCGGGTATAGCGATAGCAGTCAGAGAATCGAATCCAAATATAAAAATTATCGTAAGTGAACACACACACACAACACACACGCGCGCGCGCGGACACAAGTGATTTTAGTTATCGTAAGTTATTTATATTAATAATTAGGGTTAAGAGAACTAACGTAACGCGTTACTTGTAATATCGTTATTTTTTTCAGTAATGATCGTTACTTTCTTTGTCTGTAACAGTAACGTCGTCACATTTTTATAGTAAAAATAACCAGTTTCAGTCGTTATTTTTATCATTATCTTAAATAGAGTATATATTTTTATAGAAATAATGTATTTTAAGTTTATTTTTTGGAAAATATTTTGTATTTTATATCTTGCTGCACTCCTATGGTCACTGCCAGTACTGAAAAAAATCTATTGTACATACTAGAAAACAAATTACATTTTCAGTACTATCAGCGAATATTGAAGTGCACTTTTAAGTAATGTTTAAAGGCAATGTATAATAAAAATTTTCAACAAACCTGATAAATTATATTTACGTGTAAATTACAATCTAAATTTCTATAAAAATTAGTATAATAAAAATAAAAATATTAATAAAAACTGAAATAACAGGAATATTAATATCAAGATTCATAGCATTATTATTAGATAAGTTTAATATAAAAAAAAATAGCTATATCGAAACTAATATAATTTAGATTTTTAAGTTTCAATATTGATTATTATATATAGTATTAAGTATTAAATAATAAAATTTTATAATCTAATATCTTACTTTAGCATTACAAAAAAGTAAAAAAAAATAACAAATCTTTACTTTCGAAGCAACGGTAACGGTAACGCATTAATTTTTAAAATTAGTAAACGGTAACAAATTGTTCTTTAAAAAAAGGAACGACAACGCATTACTTTTATAAGGTAATGGCTCCTGCACGCGGTAAAGTGGCTATGCGATCAAAGTCAATCGTTGCTTGCCGTGCGTTAAGTGTCTATCGATGAACTTGTATAGCTGCACATTGCTTTTACGTGCGTCTTTATGATAGAAATGTGTTGAATAATTTTCTTTATGCATGTGGTTATGCAGCTATGCAAGTTTGTCAAAATGGATCTTAAGGGTAAATTCGTTTATGCAGTCACTGCTGCAGAAGGTATCATTTTATCTTTGTTTACGTCCAATGAACAATGAAGATAAAATGACACCCTAAAAGTTGAATTCAATCAAACTTTTGCCGCGCGGCAACACGCAGCAAACCACGATGATTAGTCATCGCTTTGTTGCGTCCGTTTGTGCAAGAGTCACGTTCCCAACTCTGCCAATAATTTTATATTTTGCTTTAATAAGGCATGCAATTTGTTTCTTGAAAACAATTGTATGCACTGTATATATACAGATTAATTTGTAGATTATGCCTGAATCTCCTTAGGAGATCCAAATAGATTTTCAGAATTTTTTAATCGATGATGTGAGAAAAAAAATAACGAAAGAGTCAACTGAATCAAATATTTCCACGAAATGCTCTAAAGCTTATGTGAATTCTAAAACCATACAGGAAGGTTTGTTCGATTGGACGATTATCGTAAATAAAACATACGTTCAAAAGGTTAATCTTATATTAAAAAACGAAAACATTGAGGATTATTATAGAGCGATTGCTATAACTGCGATTTTAAGTGATCGTATCACCGATTTAATAGATGGAAAAAGGTGACTTTTTTTGTAAATTTAATAGTCACTTTAAAATTCGAAATATTATAACAGTGCTTTTCTTGAAAATAAAACACGCACTTAGTCAGTTCTATTTGATACTCGCTATGAATAATTAATCAAATCGACGTCGATTCAATTAATAATTTCTAGTTAAATAGAAAATAGTGATGTATTATATTAATTACTAATATCATAATTCTGTGCCCTGTAGGATACTGATACTCATTTTCGGTAAAACGGATTTGTCTATGTCACTCGCGTCGAATGAACCAAGTTCGGAGCCTCGTGCTGGTCCCTCAACATCTTCCTCTTAAACATCTGGCATATCTTTACATTTCTGAACAGACTGCCGACTAAGCAAAGAAAAAAACGTGCATATTTATCGTGAATATACGCGTAATCTTCAAAATCGTAAATATAAATCTGCACAGCTCAAAAAAGACAAACACTCGATGAAAATTACGAAAAAGATAGTTTCGACGATGGTGTTTTTCAATTCCGGACTCAACATAACTTTTTTTAACAATTTTATTCTATTCTGACATCGGATGTACTTATATTCTTATGTACCTACATATCTATTCTTATAAAAATAGGATGGTATAAATGTTAATTATATCGGTAATGAACGTCAGATACTCGCATATAAAAAAAAATTTTGTACTTTTGTACAAGATATATGGTTTTTTCACAGATATTACTTCTTACATATTGTTGAATATTAATTTATTAAATCAATCATGTATTGCAGATTTATTTGCACGTTTAATATAAAAGATTAGATGATATATGTAAATTAAGTCATATAATATATATATGTAATTAATTAAAGTTTACAATAAGATGATTAAATTATTATCGAATTTATCTTATTTTTTGCGCTAGGCGGTCGAAGCTAGGTCTTCGTGCTATGTTTCTTATGTGAATTTGTATACATATCTCAAGTTCAATTGCACGCCGAATAAATTTCTGTCTTAAAACACAGTCTTAAGATGAACAAGGGTAGTAATATCACAAATATTAAATTAATCAATTTAATAATAATGATGCTAACAAGGTTCTTTACAATATTCGGGAGGAATAAGGGATTGAGATGTTTGTTAGCATCGTTATTATTAAATTGATTATCAATTTAATATTTGTGATATTACTATCCTTGTTCATCTTAAGACTGTGTTTTAAGACCGGAAATTTATTCGGCGCGCAGTTGAACTTGAGATATATATACAAATTCGCATAAGAAACATAGTACGATCTAGCTTCGACCGCCTAGCGCACAGTTAATTAATTAATGTGTTTTCACATATCGGTCAGGATTCTATTCTTATCTTATTTTGTTTATTTATCTTCTTTTGTAAAATCATGAAAAAACATGTAGCATTTTTTATATGTGTTTTTTATCTCGATTATATATTATGAATGTCATAAAATTAGATTGATTTGATAATATTGATTTTCTATATTATTTAAAACAAAATATTCATGTATTAACTTATTAATTTATTATCAAAAATTAAAATTTAAATATTTTTTTTATTTCAACATTTTAATGTTGCTTATAATGCATTTATATATTTAATCTACATATATGCATATAAATTATAATTATAAATTTTATAAATTATATATAAATATATATAAAAAAAATTATATATAATTAACATACAAATTATATATAATTTTTGCATACATATATTTATACATATAAATAGAAGACGTATATTATATTTTTTAAATAATGTTTAAATCTATTTGACAATGACGAGCTTTTGCATTCCGACAAGAAAAATAAAAATGTCAATTTTATGCATTAGAACGTAAACTAAAAATGTTACAACAATATAAAATTATTGTAATACCGATAACCAAAGTATATAGAAGAATGTTATGTCAGTCAATTTCTAGTTACTTATCGAAACATTAGAAACTGTACAACTATAATTTTTATACAGCTTTAAAATAAACTCTACCGTTAACACGTGATTAAAAATTTTTTAAATTAAATTTATTCGTATCATTGAGCCAGTCGATCTTCGAATATTTCAAAAATTTTGTTTTTGCTTTCCTTTTATTTCGAGAAATTTATGTGATTAAAGAAGTATTAGCAAACCAGATAAATTATAGCAGATATCTTTTATCTTTTTTTTTATTACTTTTATTACTTCTCATACTTTTTATTACTTCTTACAAATACGATATATCTCTCAATTCGATCAAGCAGTTTTTAGATGTAAGTTTTATCATTTAACTTATATGAAAATAAATGCCGACTAATTATTTTTAAAAATCATTAAGCTTTCATTTTTATTAACCAATGTTATCCAAGTTAAAGAAACGTATAATACAACTATATAGTGGAACATGTACAAATTGTTCTTTATTAGCATTTGATATATTAAAGAATTAAAAAAAATACTCACACGTAGAAAAATGATTATTAATTTTCTTTTCTCAACCTTCATCTTCGGACAAAAAAACGTTATTCCGTGACACGATAATATTGGAATGTTACAATATTAAACTGAGTATAAAACGTAAAATTTGAATAATATATAGAAAGAAAAAAGAGAAAAAGAGAGAGAGAGAGAGAGAGAGAGAGAGAGAGAGAGAGAGAGAGCATGCAAAAACTTAAATATTCGGAAATGTATTAAAGTAATTTCTATTCTTTTTATCCATTTTTCCGCCGCATTTGTACACCCAAGCGTGCGCGCGCGGTAGTACAAATTGAACACGATAATGAATTTAGTTGACCAAGCCATCCTTCTGTCTGATGAACGGTTTCATGAGGCAAATTTGGTTATAGTTAAAAATATACTATTGAATAACGGTTATCCTTCGACGTTGTTAAATAAACAAATAATAAAAAGATACAAACATTTAATAAAAAATATGAAAAATGGTTGTATAACGACTCGTAATGTTCTAACTGACAATAGAATCTATACTTTAACGATTCCGTTTGCAGGTAATGTCAGTAAAGACATCAAGCGTATTGTAAAAAACATTGTAAACGTTAAATATAGTATTCCAAAAAAGTTAGATAATTTGATTATAAAAGGTAAAGATAGATTAGAGAACCACCATAAAACTGAAGTCGTATATAAAATTGCTTGTAAAGACTGTGACCAAGTATATATTGGTCAGACAAAAAGGCATCTGGAAACGAGAATCAAAGAACATAGGAATAATATTAAGAATCCATATGGTAATTTCTCAGTGGTAACTGATCACAGAATATCATTACATCATGAATTCGATTGGGACAAGACTTGTATTTTACACAAAGAACGAAATAGAAAGAAGAGGGAAATAGCGGAGATGTATTTTATTAAGAAACATAATAAAAATATTAATTTACAGAAAGATACAGAGAATTTGAAATTTGGTTTATGTTTATTGACTGGCGATTAATTGCATCCCAATTTGATTCTTTTTAATATTAAACTTTAAAAATAAAGATTTTATTAAATAAAATGTTACATAACTTATTCCTTCCTAAACTTTTGAGCAAAATATTATTTTTTCTGAAATAATTATTGTGGTTAAATAATTTTTTATTTGTTCGAAATATCGGAAAGGAACATGTACCTGATAATCAAAAATTGACAAAAAAATGGTAACGTATCTGTTGAACAATTCGCAAAATTAATAATAATTTAAAATTAAATTAATTCAAGTTTATTTTCTGAAATACGGACAAAAAACAAAATTTTATAACAAATATCGATACGTAAAATTTTATTAACATATAAAATGCCGAAAACAAAATCAAGGTCTGATAATTTTCAAAATAGAAATTATGTATAATATAGGAGAAAA
Source organism: Cephalotes varians (assembly GCA_037157785.1). Classification (NCBI taxonomy): domain Eukaryota; kingdom Metazoa; phylum Arthropoda; class Insecta; order Hymenoptera; family Formicidae; genus Cephalotes; species Cephalotes varians. The sequence goes on along the minus strand of JANQDE010000239.1, from coordinate 34,617 downwards.
TAGATAATATAATAAATAAATACTCTATAATATTTTACTTCTTCTATTTTATGATAGATATACGTCCTTATTGCTATTTATTAAGTAATGTCGGTTTTGTTGCAACATTTATAAACATAATATAAATATGATTTTTAAACGTAACATAACATCAAGAAAGAAACAAAAGGGAATTTCGGAAAAGGACAAAGGATGACTTGTTAATAATAAATAATCTGTAACAGTCTGTAATAAACAGTCTGTAATCGAGGAACAGATCAGTTTTCGACAGGAGTCACATCAAGCTTGACATTATCCTTTGTCACTAATCACCTTCAATTGCGTGTCAAGTAATTTCCATCGAACAAAGAATTTCCATCAGATTTTTTACTTTGTAGTTACGTTTCTTCCACTGAGAAAAAAAAACAGAAGAATGGAAAAGGAAACAACAGAAGAAACATTTACTTATGATGTGACCATACCAATATCAAGACGCACAACAGGCGATATTACATGGGTATTTCAAACATGATAAATAATAATTTAAAAGCTCAATATATTCATATTCAATGTACACCGATGAATACGTATCAATATAATTGTGATTTGAAAATACTTACCAAATATCAAAGAATAACGATTCCTTGTACGTTGGAAATAATAATTTGATATTGAATACTTAAAATAAAACACGATACATTATCTCGGTAAAATAGAAAAAAATGTAACTTAATACTTTTTTCCTAGGCCATAATAGAAAAAAACACCAAGAAATTACAACAAAGAAAATATGTATATTACTTCTCGGCCAGCAAAATCAGATCGGCATTGTTTGATATAAGAAAACATATTATTAAAACTGATATCATTGAGGTAATTAATTTCATAAAAAACTATTTAATTTAAATGTTTCTGCATTAAATTTTTAGCAAAATTGATAAAAACTAACAATTCGAAGTATATAAATACTTAGCTTTCAAAGTCTAAAAACTTCAATAATCTCAAAATTTACGAATCATAATTTACGAACCATTTTACGAAAACGTGTAAAAATAAGACACATCAAACATAAATTCATAATATAATATTTCAAGTATAATTCATAATATAAATATATTTGTGATTTCTCCCATTCTATATATTAACAAAGGATACAAAAATAATGTAACTGCGTAATGAAGTCAATTATATGTAATAAATTAGTATATATAGATTAGTCGAAATAGTGATTTACTCGTATTTCTCGCAAATTATAGTATAGACATTCATCCACGCATTATAACGCAAAATATTGACGAATAATTCTTTAAGACCAATCTTTAAGCGAATCTAATATGATTACTTCAGGAATTAGAAATGGAATACCACTCAAATGTAATTGTTCTCCACTACAAGGCAGAATTTAATCAAATCATGGACAGCGTCCAAGCACGCGGTGTTATTTACACTCTCCTACAGCTATCGGACGAGCAGAAACGCAAGGGCGTCATAGCAATCTCAACAGGTCATTTTGCTTATATTCTCTCCTATTTTGGAAAGAAATTTGGAATACCGGTGACAGTGGTAATGCCGAGTTCAACGGCACATGAAACAATGAACAAATGTCGAGATCTCTCAGCAACAGTGATCAGCGTTCAGGGTGACAGTATGGTAGACGTACATAGAATTGCTTTGCGTAAGGCCAGGACGAGTGGTTTAGTTTATCTTGATGGGTATTCTTTTTTAACATCTCGATTAAAAAATAATATTTCCTGTTATATAATAATATAAACTGTTTCTATTTTCTGTGTGCGATAGATTTCTTTTTCTTGTTCGAATTAGTTAAATAAAGAAACGTTAATTATTACATATTATAATCATATTTCATTGTCTCAAAATATGTTTGCTTTGTTAGTAATTTCATCTTATTTTATGATCGTATTATTTACCGACTTATTCGCGAACAGAAACGATCATCCAGACATGATCATTGGTCAAGCCACTTTGGGTATAGAAATTTTTGAACAAATGGAATTTGATGTAATAATACTTCCGACAATGATCGATGGTTGTGGAATAACCGCAGGTATAGCGGTGGCTGTCAGAGAATCAAATCCAAATATAAAAATTATCGTAAGTGAACACACGTACACACGTGATTTTTTGTCATCATCATAAGTTATTTATGTTAATAAGGTATTTATGTTAATAATCAGGGTTAGGAACTAACGCGTTACTTGTAACATCGTTACCGTTACTTTTTTTTTCAGCAACAATCTTAGTTTTTTGTCTGTAACAGTAACGTTAACGTCGTTACATATTTATAGTAGCAATAATGAATTTAGTCGTTATTTTTATTGTTATCTTAGTTTGAATATTCTAAAAATATTTTCTAAAAAATATTTTGTGTCTTATATCTTAAGCTGCATTACGATAGTCACTGCCTGTACTGAAAACAATCTATAGTATGTATATGGAATATAAATTAAGTTTTCAGTTGTCAGTGAATATTGAAATGCACTTTTAATAATGATAATAACGTTTAAGAACATTGTATAAAAAAACGTTCAACAAAGGTGAATTACATTCATTTGTGAATTACAATCTAAATTCTTATAAAAACTAGTATAATAAAAATAAAATATTAATAAAAAAAAGTTAAAAATAAAAATATTACTATCAAGGGTCGTAACATTATTATTAGATAAATTTAATATACAAAAAAAGGATTGCTATATAGAAACTATGATAATTTAGATTTTTAATATTGATTAGTATATTTAGTATTAATAATAAAATTTTATAATCTATTTATAATCTTACTTTAACATTGCAAAAAAATAATTAAAAAATAACGAATCGTTACTACCAAGTAACGATAACGCATTGTTTTTTTAAATTAATAAACGGTGACGAGTTACTTTTATGAGGTAATGGTTCCTGCACACAAAACGTGGCAAAACGGCAATGAGGTTAATCATCGTCGCCTGCTGCGTGTTAAGGACAGACGAACTTCTATAGTTGCACACCCGCATGCATAAAGAAAATTATCTAATTGTTTTTACGTACGTGCTGACAGAAATGCTATTGAACAATCTTCTTTATGCATATTATACAGCTAGTTTGTCTGGATAGGCCCTAAAAATTGAATGCAATCCAACTTTTTTGCCGCGCGGCAACACGCAGCAAACCACCGATGATTGACTTCTGTTTCGTCGCTCTTGCACTGTAAAAAAGATCGATAAATTTACACAAATAATAGATGTAAAATTACATAAATAAATGCGGTAAATATATCAAATCATGTAATTTTTAAAAAATTAGGTTATTTTACAAAAATTTTGTAATTTTACAAAAATAATGTAGACTTGTCTATTATTCTGTAAATATATCTTATTTTATATGGAAAATTACATAAATAATATAACATTTCAAATAAAATTACAAATCAGAGAAATAATTTTACTTGCATACTGTAAATTTACAAACGCGTAGAAATTTACACCTATTATAGTGGGTCTCAAAATTACTTACTATAATAGGTATAATTTTACACAAAATTTTTTTACAGTGTGTATGCTGGAACCATTACGTTCTTAACCCTGCCTATAATGTTATATTTCGTTTTAATAAGGTACATAAGTTGTTTCATGAAAACTGAAAACTGAAAAATATGGATTAATTTGTGAATTATGCCTGAATCCTTAGGAGGTCCAAACAAATCTTCAGGAATCTTCTTTAATCGATGTTAGAAAAGTAACGAAAGACCCAAATGAATTAAACATCCCCATAACACGCTCTATAGCTTATGTGAATTTTAAAACTATACAGAGAGGATTGTTCGATTTGACGATTTTTGTAAATAAAACAGATGTTCAAAATGAGGTCGATTTATTAAAAGAAGGAGACATCGAAGATTATCATGGAGCGATTGCTATAGCTGGGATTCGAAGTGGTCGTCTCACCGATTTCATAATAGGAAAAAGGTTCTTTTGTAATTGCAATAATGTTATCTTAAAATTCGTGATATTGTAGCAGTGAGTTTCATAGAAATAAAGCACTCACTTAATAAGTTTCTATTTGATAATCATTAAGAATAATTAATCAAATCGGCGTCGATTCGACCAATCATTTCTAGCTGATTAATATAGTGATGTATTATATATTATTTAATAGCATCATAATTCTGTACGTTGCAGGGTAGTGATACCTTTTTTCGGCAAAACGGATTTTTCTATGTCATTCGCTTTGAATGAACCAAGTTTGGAGCCTCGTGCTGCTCCCTCAACATCTTCCTCTTAAATATCCGGCCTATCTTTATATTTTTAAACAGATTATCGACTAAAACAAATTGAAGAAAAAAACGTACATATTTAGTGAGTATTCGTGTAATTTTCAAAACCAGGAATATAAACTCGCCCAACTCAAGAAAGACCAAAACTCGGTAAAACTTACGAAAAAAGATACGTTTGACGACGATGCTTTTCAATCACGGACCCAACATAACTTTTTTCAACAATTTTATTCTATTCTAATATCGGATGTACATATTCTTACGTACTTATGTACCTATTTTTATAAAAACGCAGTGGCATAAATCTTTAGTTATATATCGATAATGAACGCCACATAAGAGAAATTTTTGTTCTTTCGTGCAAGATACATGGTTTTTCACAGATATTACTTCTTACATACTGTTGAATACTAATATTATTAAATCAATCATGTTTTGCAGATTTATTTGCACGTTTCATAAAAAAGAGTAGATGATATATGTAAACTAAGGTATATAATATTATGATTAAATTATCATCGAATTTATGTACCTTATTTTGTTTATTTATCTTCTGTTTGTAAAATCATAAAAACCGTGTATTTTTTATACCTTTTTTTATCTCAATTATATATTATGAATGTCATAATATTAAACTGATTTTATTTAATATTGATTTTCTGTATCATTTAAAATAAAATATTGCATGTATTAACTTATTAATTTATTATCAAAGTTAAAATTTAAATATTTTTTTATTTTAACTTTTAATTGTGCTTATAATATATAACATATAATCCACATATATGTATAAATTGTATTAAATTATATAAACTAAATTATATATAACATAATTATTAAATATACAGGGTGTCATCGACTACCCGCCTAAACCGTTGTGTGCAGGTAGAGGACGTTAAACTGAGTAGAAAAGTCCTCTACCATTTTGCAAATTTTGTAATAATTAACGAGATATTAATTTTTGAAGATTGCCGAAAAGAGGCATGTTCGGCCGGCCNGGGGCGGGCATATCTCGCCAAGCGCTTGCATTTGCTGATGGGCTGGCCGAACATGCCCCTTTTCGGCAATCTTCAGAAATTAATATCTCGTTAATTATTACGAAATTTTCAAAATGGTAGAGGACTTTTCTACTCAGTTTAACGTCCTCTACCTGCACACAACGGTTTAGGCGGGTAGTCGATGACACCCTGTATATAAGTATACATATATTTATACATATAAATGTAATACATGTATTATATTTTTTTAAAAATAATGTTTAAATCTATTTGATAATAACATGCCTTTGCATTTCGAGGAGCAAAAATAAAAACGGTAATTTTGTGCTTTCAGTACGTACTAAAAATGATACAGCAATATAAAATTATTATAATACCGATATAATAAAAGGTACATAAAGAAAGATTAAGTCAGTCAATTTAAGTTATTTATCGGAACCTTAGAAATTGTACAACTGATATATTTTTTATATAGTTTTAAAGTAAAGTAAACTCCACTAGTGACATATGATTAAAATTTCTTTTTTGTTAAATTTATTCGTATCATTGAGCTGTTCAATCTTCGAATATTTCAAAAATTTTGTTTTTGGATTTTGTTCTCCTTTTGATTTCGTGAAATTCGAGTAATGAAAGGAATTAGCAAACTAGACAAATTATAACAGATATTTCTTACTTTTTTTTATTACTTTTGTTACTTCCTTCTCACAATATTTTTCTTAATTTTTTAAAATATAGGTTTTATTTACATTTAAATTAATATAAAAATAATATAGTGCCGACATAACCAATTATTTTTAAAAATCATTAAGCTTTCACTTTTATTAATAGTCGTTTTCGAAATTAAAGAAATGTATGATACAAGTAATAGTGGAATATAAACAATATGTATTTTCTTAGCATATAATATATTAAAGAATTAAAAAAAATACGCACACACAGAAAAATGATTTATTAATATTCCTTTCTTAACTCTCTCATCTTCCGATAAAAAACGTTATTACATGACGTGATAATATAGAAATAAATGTTGCAAGATTAAATTGAATATAAAACGCAAAATTTGAATGATATGCAGACAGAAAAAAGAAAGAAGAGAGAGAGAGGGAAAGAGCATGAGAAAACTTCTGTATTCTGAAATGTATTATCTAAAATAACTTCTGTTCTTTTTATCAATTTTTCCGCCGCATTTGAACACGCTACGAAATAATTTAGAAGATAATAAGTAATATAATTCAAAAACTTTTTTTTATTTTTATATTATTTTGTATTTATTTATTTGTATTTTTTCTTTTTTTTAAAAAAGAATTTTTTATTTTGTATAAGAAAAAAGAAGAAAATACGATAATACAGATGATTCCAGCATTCTCTTAAACTTTCTTTTTCATAATAATTTTTGTAGTTTTTAATTATGACATATAATTTACAAATGTATTACAACAAATATAATAAACGCAAATAAAAAATACCGTAAGCTATCAGTTTTTTTATATTTGTAAAATAAAATATATTTCATAATGTTCACCCCATGTGATGAATTATTAAGTTGTTTATAATTGGCGCTGCACATACTACACATAATCGCTGATACAGAACAGAAATTAACTCCTCAGGTAGCCAAACCTGACAAAAGCATGTAAATGTATGTTGCATATTGTATCAGTAGAAATCCAGCACCAATCGAACACAATCTATTGTTTTTTTTATATCATTAGAAATATATCAGAAAACAAGCAGGCATCATGATATAGTATGTTTCATTCTTACTGTATTTCTGTTGTTATATTATGGCTACCAAATCGTAATGATAGAAACTGAACTTAAAGACGACACAATGAATCTACTTTACAATCATAATTGAATTTGCTAATATACTGTTGGCATATTGTTAGCATTTTGCTATCTGAGTCATTATTGATTTATAAATTTCCACAGGAGTATTCTAAAATAGGAACAAACTAGAACTACAAGAATGTTAAGAAATAAGGGAGAGGGGTTAAGAAATCAAGAAAGAACTAACAAATTTTTTCATTCAAGATATTTTAATTTAAGATATTAGAAAACTAATAATAGACGATAACAAAAATTCGAGTAAACCGAAAAACTTGAATTATTTAAATATCTAGATCATTGAATAACAGCACTCTTAATAAGTAATTATTCACTTTCCTTATATTAAGTAGTATTAGGTAGGTAGGTAGTATTAGGTAGTATTAGGTAGGTTCTTATATTAGGTAGTATAAACAAATCTGAGAATTAAATATTATCTTTCCAATATAAATATAATAAATATGTCGATTAAGGAATTTACCTCCAATGGTCTTGACATATGTTGTCAAGGCTGAAGTAATATTTTTTGCAATAAAATTTTTTGTAATTCTTAAGATGCTAGTAGTATCATATTTAAGGATCAATATAATTTGTAATATTTTTAATCTATCTTCAATTTTAGGATTCCATTAAATGTCCGACAGTATTCGGCGCGCAGTTTGAACTGAAAAATCTAAATTTACATATAAACATTATTAGGCAATCAAGATCCAATCCTGACCAATAATATTTTTTACTTAATTATATGTTACCAAGGTTATGACTTTGAACAATATTCCAAAGATTTCAGCTAGCAGTCATTGTTCATTAAAAAGTTATTAACAAAATAAATTTCGTAAATATAAGGTACAAGTAGATTTTGCTTCATACTATAAATAGGGGACGATATAGGATGGACCTTGTTTCGCACTGTAAAATATACGCGTGGATGCAATGGATTCCGCTCCCCATTTTTTGGGGGACACTCTATCACTACAAAATTAGATAAATAGATTTAAGTAAAGTAAAGTAAAGTAAAGTAAGTTAAGTAACGAAGTGGCTGTGCCAGTTTAATAGACATTATATTAGTAGTTAACCGGGAAACGTGTAATACACATGTAAATTTAAAGTGGTAAAGTGGTAAAGTACACTGAAAAAATTTGATTGCATTATAAATCTGGTAGATTTCACCAATATGTTTATTCAAAATAAACGAATCATTTCTTGTAGGAATTACCAGATAAGTTTTTGATTTGAATTTTCTTTCTTGGTAAATATATCAGAATTTTTTGATAGAAACAATTGATCGAAACAATGGATTAATCGTTGTAATAATTAACTAATGTGCACATATCTTCACTGTGAAAAACACAAGTTATCATGTTTCCGATAATATTTCAGGTGCCATTATTACATATTATTGCTCTATTTCTGATTTTTTGCTTCAGCGGATTCGCTAGCGGCTAGATCAATTAATTAACAAAAAAATAGATCTTCAAAAAAACGTATTTATTTTTTACTTTCCAGCTTTTACTTTTATTATCGTGCTAACTTAAATTGACACAATTGCTTCTTGCGAATCGACTGGAGCAAAAAGTGTAAAGCAATTAATCTTTATCACATTCGATTATGCTAAAGTGCTTGTACCAGCTTAGTAAACATTGGTTTTTCTTCTATATCCTTGCGTGGATAGATAATGCTTTCACGATGATTCAAGTCTCAAATAAAAGGAAATAATTATATAATTTATGAAAGTCTATTTTCAATCATCTTGTTATATTCATAGAACAGAAAAGGTTTATGTCAAAAATAAAAAATATTAAAACTATATACAGGGTGTCAAAGACTACCCATCCAAACCCTGTGCAGATAGAGGTACACCGCTCGGGCATAGCGAGCATAGTCATTGCCGCAGTAAACAACCCCGCGCGCGCTTAGTGACGCGGGGCGGGCGTATTTCGCCAAGCGCTTGCATTTGCCGATGGGCCGGCCGAACATGCCTCTTTTCGGCAATCATCAAAAATTAATATCTCATTAATTATTACGAAATTTGCAAAATGATAGAGGACTTTTCTATTCAGTTTAACGTCCTCTACCTGCACACAAAGGTTTGGGCTCTGACACCCTGTATATTCTTATGTAAAAAATTTTTTTACATACAGGCTATATTAAAGATATGCAAAGATATGAAAGGATTTGATATTTTTATATTAAAGTATGTTCAAGCATTAATTTAAGCTCTTTTTTAAATCTCTGGCACATCTGATTTGTCAGCTTTCAAAAATAGTAAAAAAAGTGCGTTTTTGAGGCGTTTCAACCAGCGTTTCACCTTCTTTTCATAAACTTGACGTGATAAAACATTTTTTTTTGCTGGTTTCGATTAGGCACACAAATAACTGTGGGAAAATACTTTTCTTTTCTAGACCACAGAAAAAAAGTAAAAATTTGCAAACCTATGTTATATTTACTTTTATATAATCCAACAAAAATTACAAATAATAATTTACCAAATAATATACCAATGTACTTATAAAATTAATTAAAATAATAGTAGAAAATCTACAAAAACGTCATTTCACAATGTAGTCCATTTGCTTTTTAATGTACTTGGTTCACTTTCATAAATCTTTTTATATTCTTGGAAAAAGCATTTTTAATTGGTTTCTCAGCTATGCACTTCTTTCACATTTTGATTAATTAAATTAATCTAGTTCTTAAAACTAGAAAAAGATGAAGAATTGAACGATTAAAGTCAATCTACTTTACGAAACGACTCTTAAGCCATCTTTGATTTAAGGATGTTTTGGCTATATAATACTAAATAAAAATGATCAAAATTTAAATGACAAAAAAATAGCAAAAATATTTTGGCATAAATACGCCCTTCATCAACTGCAGAAAAAGACAAAATAATTTAAATAATTTGATTTATAATATATGGAACAAAATGATCATATTTTGTCATCATTTTAGATAAATAACTTTTACAAGTAAGTGAATCTAAATGAATTTTTGCACGAATATTACAGTTTTATTAGTATGTATWAAAAATTTGATTTAATTTATAATACTACGTTTTCATTAAATTTGCAAATAAGTACTTAAGCTGCATGTTTTTGACTGTTAATTTCACAACTTTAACTTCAATTTCATTTTGGAAAAGGAAGAGAAGTCACAGCTAGTGACTTCTTTTAAAGGGACAGCCATTTGATACAGTTCAAGGGCATCTGGCTGAATCGCAAAACAATACATAACACGATTCGAGATAAAGATTTTTAGAAAACGTTCGAGACATGACGCGATAAGATCGCTGTATAAATGCAGAAGGGAACTATACATTGAAGAGACTATAGATCGTAAATCAGGCAAATATTCAAATTTTTAAAAATCTAGGCCGGTTTTTTTTTTTTGATTGACGATATTGGTAATTAATTTTTACTCTTATATAGCGCCAGTATTATTATAATATTTGTTAGAGTCTTCGCCAAACTGACAAACTAACATTAGAAATAAAGAAAAATAAGAATAGAATCTTGACCGATATGTAAAAACACAACAAATAATTAACTATGCGCTAAAACGGTTAAAGCTAGATCTTCATACTAATGTTTCTTATGTGAATTCATAAACATTTCTCAAGTTCAACAAATTGCGCGCCGAATAAATTTTCGGTCTTGACACAAAATCCTAAGATGAACAAGAATAATAATATCATAATATTAAATTGATAATCAATTTAATAATAATGATGCTAACAAGCATCTCGATTCTTTTTTCCCCCCGAATATTATAAAGAATTTGTTGTATAAAGAAAAATAATTTTACGGGAAGATCTACAGATTATATTTATCACCAAACAAATACATTTTTTAAATTTACATTAAAATTAATATTACAAATTTTTTGGCAATGAAATTATTTGATTTTTAAATGATATATATTTTTATTTTAGTTATTTGATGTAAATATTATTTAGTATGTACTATTTTGAATAACGTGATAAAAACCATAACGTAATAAATATAAACGTTAGTATGCTATCAAAAGGATAGATATGTGGTGTGAAAATGTTATAACTATTCCTTTATGTATTTATATAAGAAGTACACATTAATAACTTTATAATATGCGTAAAAATATTTATTATTAATTGACATAGATAATTATGTATAAATTTTAACGCAATATTTACATCTATCATTATTTAATCATATTAGGCTTGTGATTTTAATACGTCATATTTAATCAATTTTCACTCCAGTACAAAACAAATATGTCTGTATAACATCGATACCGTGCGTGTTTAATTCATTGATGTAAGATGCAGTATCGATATTTTTGTTTAATGGGCACCAAATGTATGCGTATCTGCCATTAGCAAGATCTGTATATTTTCCGGACAATCCATATTTTTTCGCCATTGCGCAAATTTTATGCAGGTGACAATACGATACGTCCAACATTTGTAATAATTTTTGGTTTACAGTAGTGCAAGCCTGCGAAAAGTATGTGTTAAATGAAAATTCAACTTGCGACAACGTAAAAATTTTTAAATAAAGCTCATGAAGAAAATATGACACAGAAAACACGTAAATATACAACATAATAACATTTTTCTGTAGAGTTTATGTTACATGACTTACCTCTAATATTTCGTATTGGTACAAAAAATGATCCGTTTTAATTTCGCCATTGAATTCATTATCATTAAAAATATCGAAAATTTGTTGGAGTGTAGCAGCAGCTACATTCGTTATAAAGTCAATGCCTTTCAAGATAGGATCGCTAATGTGGGAAAATGAACTCGTTAACTCTCTTACTCGTTGCTTCTGAGCTTCTACATCTTGCATCTGTTTTGAATCAACTAGCAGTATCGTCTTTCTTGGAAAATGTAAATTTTTATACGTATCCTGTTTTCTTATATCACATCGTGCCATTGAACCATATGCGCACACTACTATATCAATTGTGTCTAATGCGGAAACAATACGAAATTCGCAGAGCGTAGCATAAATGCAAATATTTTTAAGATCGGTATTATCAAAAGTATTATGAATATTCTTCTGCAGACGTGTCCAATGTAAGAAACATGCCGCGAGGCATACTTTTAATGGCGTCAAACAAAAAAATCTTTTATCCATCAATAATTTTGTGGATAAATCTATTCTAAATGTTTTTATTTCTTCTCTTGCAATCTGCTGTTCGTACATGATATAAACAAGCAAATAATAGAATATTTTTAAAAATCTCCTGTCACGTAAAACATATTTACGCGTAAATTTTGACACTTGTAAATTCAATTGTTCTATATTTTTGATGCATTCGTCATATAATTTTAGAAATTCTTGTAATGGTATATTATGGAATATATTGATTTCAGGAAAATTTATTTCAATGTGGTTTGAAGAGTCCAGTTCTTGGAAATTTAGCGTAGTTCGTAAATCTATGGTAGTCTTTATGATATTATCAGTTTGTTCTCCAAATAAGCTTAAACTCGCTGGTGCAGATATTTGAAACCGAATCATTTTCACAAATAATTATATAAAGTATGTAAAAGTATACAGATCTGCGTCGTAACTTTTACGTAAAATGTAAAATTCTGCTTATTATAAGTATAAATATATTTGAACTTAATTTTTTGTTTTAATCAATATACTTTTATACTTTATACATAATACTATTAAGTACTTTTAGCTAGAAAGAGAAAATAACAACAATTATTTTCGTATTATCAATAACTTGAAATAAATATTAATGTAACATTAGGAGAAAGAGGAATAAGATGACGATCTTAAGGTTTATTTTTTCTAATTTCTATGATGACGTCAAAATAATAATCTTTTTTTTTGGATTTACAAATACTTTTTTCATTTTTTGTAAAAATTAAAAAATTAAAGAAATTAGAATTTTTTAAACGTTAGACTTTTTAAGGATGTCACTTTCGTCAATTTTGTTCTTGCCTGCCATATGCGGATAAAATGACTTTCAAAAAGGAATAAGACAAATAATTATGTTAAAAAATATACTTTTTTTACAAATAAGGAAACTTATTTGATTGTTATAAATTTCTTATATTATTTTAATATTATAATATTTTAACACAATAAAAGAAAAATATAAATAAAAAATATAAATAAACAAGTATATTATTCAAAGCAATAAATATGTAAAGAAGCCAACAAACGAATATTAAAAGGTTATTAAAAGATCATTACATTTTTTGATATTAGGAAGAATATTATTTTTATAGTTTGGAAACATTAAAATTATTAAAACATAAAAAAAAACGACTACTTATAAGTAATTATTTATAAAATAAGAAATAAAATWAAATTAAAGATAAAATAAAAATAATTATTAATTATTTTCCAAATTTTGTTGTCCCGCAGTCTTTGTGTTTTCTCATTTATTTAATAAAAACGTTGCAATGCAAAAAATGAAAAATGTTAGTATGTTATTGTAGATGTGTTCTTAGCAATGTTATATTGTAATTTTATAAAAGGAATGAAAATATTTATTATAATTATGTCATTTCTCATAAACGAATATAAAAAAATTAGATATAAGTGTCTAATCTAAAATACACATTTCTTATTATATTARACACTTYTGTGGGCAAATTAAAATCAAACTATAAGAGATTATTTGATATTATTTGATAAAGCTTTTAATAAGTACAGCATCGACTCATCATCTGTAATTAGGTAAAAAATTAACAATTCATCATCTTACCTTATCCTCCATGAAAGGATATTTTTAATCGCGTTAATTAAGATATATTATAATGATGCTTTTTCACACGCGCGCGTATTCAGAAAATAATATTTTATACTTTTACTTACTTGATAGAAAATAGGATTCACTCTGTTTCATAAAAACGAGTTTTTATTGAAATAAATAAGAAACAATCATTTAGCAAATCAAATTAACATATATACTTTTTCTAACGTGCTCACACAGTCACAAGTCAAGAGTTACTGACGGTCAAAGGCAAATTATAACAACATATGCAAGGTGACATATATTTATTTATTAATACAATATTATTTTTGTTTTTCTCTTTTTGAACGTTCTTATTTAATTTGTCTGTTTGTATAGAAAAATTCTGCGAGAAATATATTATTTTACACCTTTTGTTAAATTAACTTTATTAAAAATTAAACATAATTACTATGACAATGAAGCTTTAGCTCATATTATGTGTATAGGTGTTTAAAATTACTGTATCTTTTAGAGTTTACATACTGATTACTTAGATAATTTTTGTTTTTTTAATGTTTGGTATTTGTTGAACTACAAGATATAAGATATGAAAATTGCAGTTTTGCAGTTGAATAACTAATTCTTGCTCAGTGGATTAGTTAATTTTATTTTAACCAAAATATTTAGAAGTACGCAACTTTTTTCATTTTATTAATAATTATTTATTAATAATTATTCTCTTTTTACTTAATTTTTAAAAATTTTGGTTCTACTGTTTTATTTTTTTTATATTCTGAGTAATTTCTTAATTACATATCTAATATAATTAAAGACAAATGCATTTTAATAAATTTTTATTTTATATATTATTTGGACACTCATGTATAAAAATTGAAATGCAGGTTTATATTAGAACGAAGGAACAGTAATTTTGCAATTTTAAAAGAAATTCTACATAGAATTATTAAAATCTAAAACATATTAGTTCTATTTTAACGCCATATTATAAATATCTGTCGGTAACAGAGTGAGAGATGAATGGACAATTTTATTTTTATTCGATCAAAACCTCTTAATCATTGGTGTTATTAAAAATTTAAAATTATGATTAAGATATAGAACACGTATCCAAGAATATAAAACATAATTTAATTTGTGTTCACAAATAAGAAAAAATATAACCAAAGGAATATTAAATATTTCTTTATTTATACAAATACGAAAGAAATATTTAGCATTTAGATGCTAGCGAAATATCCGCCTTTTATGACGTAAGAGTAGTTTTAAGTATATGTTGCATAATCATATTTCATACTATAGTACTTATAACACAATAGATTTTCTTGGTGAACAATTTAAAACACATTTAAATGTAAATTTTTTAATCTCTTGTTTTTTATTTTTTATGTGTAACAAAGATTATTTTGTGTATACAAATAATAAAATATGATTGTGGAGATTTACGATTTTTAGCAATTTTAATATTATAGCAATTAATATTGGAATCTTGTCAATTGACATTTATATTTTTTTAAGCAGGTATTTGATCACTTATTTAAGAAGTAAAACGAACATGTGACAGATTGATATGACTGATTTTAGAGAAAAGTTAAGGCCTTTCTCTATGGAATTTTCGAATCGATTTTTTTTTTATAAATCGATGCATTAAAGTGTGTAAAGAATAAGATCTCAAATGATTTTTGTCAGATTCTGATCGTAGTTAAAGTTATTTACTGTCAAAGTGAGCGATGCAAAACGCACTTAAACCTAAATTGGAGCCATAAGATATTAGCACGTGAAAAAAGACAAACTACAGATTTTTAGTACTACGAAGAACATGAAGGTTGCTTGTATGGACCAAGGATAACTGATTGAAAGTAAAAAATAAATTTTTTTTATGTTGCTTTGAATCAAATCGCGTTTTTCTCAAAACTATGTTTTTGAAGTCGCTGTTTACCAAACTTTCAAAAGACTTGAAATGTCGTATGCATGTTTGAATTGAGTGTCGCTACTCCATGAATTATAGAGATTTTATGGGGAGGACCCTTTAGTCTATATTATCGATTGCCAACAGCTTCGTTTGCTTACATTTTGCCAAAAGCTTTGTTTGCCTACATTGCACACATAAAGTGAAAACATACAGTTGTTTTTCAAAACTTTATGTAGTTTATAATATGCAACTATATAATTTTTTTATTTTATATGTGCAATCTGTATGCATAATAATATTCTGTGTACAAAGTGTAAATACGATTCTTTTACTTCAAGTGTGCAATGTGTATGTGCGCAATAATTGCATGTAGGCAATCGCTTTGTTAACGATCGGRATTGTAGACTAACGRGATCCCTTCGATTTTAYGATAATTTGAGTAGTTTTTTTAAATTTACAATGAAAAAGYAAAATTCATCGAAAAAACTGTTTTCTTTRCAACGCCGTCATTTAGTAAAAAATTATTATGTTTGATTTTTTTTAGATCATGCAGTTAGCAAGTCAAGTGTTATCAAGTGTAAAAAATTTTGATTTTCTGTTATAGCTSTATTGGAAAACAAATTTTGTACAATGGCGGAAATCCMAAAAATTTCGAAATAATACAAACATCGTTGTATTACATTATAGATATTGCTCAATATCAGATATAATATTTAAGCTACAAATACGTACAGCTTATGTTAAAGTGTCAATAAAAAAGACCTCAAAGTATTACATACTTTGATTTTCCCTTTAACTACAAATCACTTTTGAAAAATATTCAATTTTACGTTCTCTAGACAGAAAAGAGAGACCTTTAATTAAATTATTTGTCCATATAATAAAAAAGATTTTGATATGTTCTTAGTTATATTGATTTGCGCGAACAACAAAAGGTTAATACAGTAAACATAATAAAATTAATTAATATTTTATTTTTAAAGCTGGCTTACACGATCGTATTAGAAATATTTCAATTAAGCTCTGTTTGATTTGCGCAAAGTATTGATGGAGAAATCTTTCATATATAAATATTTTCTTTAGTACGAAGTCGATGATACGAATACATTTATATATATAAAGAGAGAGTTTAGATTAGCTTAAAATTATGTTGGGCACAAAATTTTTAGTTTAAAATTTTTAGTGCATTTAATATATAACTAATGACATGCAATCGTTATGTTGATTTTGTTGACTACGTAAGTTAATCAATCATTGACGGAAAATGCAAACAATGTGTTTTTTGAATAAGAATTCAAATAAATATATATTTCCCATTAAATATTCTTACTGCTGTTATTACCGCTATATTGGGTGCACTTTTAATTTCTTTGTGGTATTTTTCTGTACGTTGCATCTGACGTAAGTTATTAATACATCTAGCTTATTGAGAAATTAATTGTGAGCGCCTACAATTTTTTATTCTTAAACAATCGAAACGTACGAAGAAATTTATAAAAGTCTTTTATACTTGTTATCGTAGATCAAAATGAGTCCACATTGGAAATTATAGATTACAAAAGCAAAGATTTAAATTAATTTAAAAGATAAACAGGCAAAGGTAAAATATTATTTATACTATTATATAAGTTTATTAAGAATTATGAATTAATAATAACTCGGAATGTGTTTATGAAATTGATTAGAATAACAATAGAAAATCTACAAAAACATTATTTAACGACATAGTTCACTTGTTTTTTAATACGCTCGGAAAACTATAATCCAATTTTTTATAAGTTTTTTATGTTTTTAGAAAAAAATGTTTTTTATTGGTTTCTTAGCTATGCATGTTTCTTTTATATTTTAGTCAATTAAATCGAAAATCTCTTAAGGTATGTTGGATTTGGTAAACAAATAATAATTCAAACAAGTGAGTGATTAAACAGTTCCACAAAAAAAAACACCGGAATGATATTAGTCCCCGAGCAGCACATATTAGTTGACCAACGGTTGATTTTAAATCGGAAGCATCGGCAGTTGGGAAAACAATGTTGGATCGACATTATTAAAATGCTACGATCCGATGAATCGTTAGACAGGCTATTTATTTATTTATTTTATAAGAATTAAAGGGATTGATGTGCTTCCTTGTATACTTTAAACTATTTTAAAATAACCAGCAGTATTTTTAACTATTTAAGTGTATACATTATTAATCGATTAACGACGAATACCAATCATTTGAACGATGTTTAGCCAAAGTTGGACCAACCAATAATTTTTCTTTTAATTAAAATGAACAATGAATTAAAATGAACAATGGAAAGCCTCTGAACCGCTGTTGGTAATGTCCAATCGAGGCATGATCAATCGGAATACTCCCAAATTAATATTAGCTAAAAATTATACATATACTGTAAAGTTCTACGCACAATGGAAAAAATATTAGAAACGTATAAATATTAAATATTTATATCTTGTCTATAATTACAAACTATAATTACAAATTTAGAATCACAGGCACTAATAATTGACGCTTCTGATTTACTGTTGCAACAACCGCTTCTACGATTCTAAATAAGTTTGCAATCAATATTATGTATTATGGACGAATATAATATTTAATATTTATTTCTGTTCCTAATATTTCCTCCATTGCACGCAAGGTCTTGCAATCAATGTTAGTTCATTATCACTTGGCAACATTGGGATATTTAGAATTTAGACAGTTAACATGTGCCCGATATTGGATCAAGAGCTATATTCGTTTTATCCTATGGCTTTGCTCTTTTTAAGTCAGCTCAATGGATTAAATAAAGGTAATCGTATCATTTACTCAAAAAGAGCTAAGCCATAGGGTAAAACGAATACAACTAATGTTTTTATGCGATTGGATCATATTTCAGTTGTTGGTATAATGTTGGCTAAATATAAAATCCAACATTTTACCAACCATTGGCCATCGGTAAACCAGCGTGACGCTGCCAATATCGGTTCATTGTCATTTCAAAACGTCGGGCCGATATAAGACCATTGGGTAATCGACGTAGACCCAATGTAAGACCAATGTTTTTGTGCTACTCGGGTCATATTTCGCAGCTAAAATTTTGGATGCTGAAATATGAATCTGATTTCGAATTACTCTATTATGTCAGAATTTTGAGAAATTTGTGAATAAAGTTGCTAGAAAAGGTAAATTTCATATTTTGTTGTGTTAGAAATTAATCACATTCGAGTTTATTGTTGCTAATTTATAATTACCAGTTTAGTAATTAAAAGTAACTATAGTGTTTTTCTTTTAACTAGCAGAGAAACTAAAGGGCCCTTGCGCAAACAAATGAATATTTGAGAGTTAGTTTCGAGTAGCTTTGAATTCGATCTTCCCTTTTTCTCTGCGAACATGATGAGCTCATCATCACTATTATTATTAATATTTGTATTTCTGCGTTTATGTAATATTTTGAGCGAGAATGATTTCCAAAGGTAACAAAATGATTTAAATGTTTGTTAAACTAAACTTTGT
The DNA here is from genome assembly GCA_037157785.1 of Cephalotes varians. Classification (NCBI taxonomy): domain Eukaryota; kingdom Metazoa; phylum Arthropoda; class Insecta; order Hymenoptera; family Formicidae; genus Cephalotes; species Cephalotes varians. The sequence continues at coordinate 15,424 of JANQDE010000239.1, read as the reverse complement.
AAAACTGTGCTATCAGATATCTGTTCATTACTGTACTGAATACATATTCAGAAGTAATAGATTACGTAAGCTATAAAATGCTTATGCATTTTTAACAGTTTACATCCTAGACTACAATTTACGGCTGAAATAGGGGGAGAATCGCTGAATTTTTTAGACATAACCATTATTAAGAACAAAAATCACCTTGAATTCAACTGGTATCACAAGCCAACGTTTTCGGAGAGATACCTTAACTATCTATCACAACATCCGGTTTCTCAAAAAAGAGGTACAATCATAGGTATGACTGACAGAGCTCTTCTCCTTTCTCATCCAAGATTTCAACGTGACAATCTTATATTTATTATTAAAGTTTTATTGAATAATGACTACCCATTAAAATTCATTTTTGATACGATTAACAAACGGCTTAAACACATGACCCATTACATCCCAAATAAGCTAGACAAGACAAAAAAGAACCAAAAATGGTTCACGATACCGTACATAAATGAGATGTCTCATAAGTTTAAACATCTAACGGAAGATCTGGATACAAAGACGTCTTATTATAGCTTAAATAAACTCAAATATATCATTAAGGGACAAAAAGACAACATCCCGAAACTATCACAAACAAATTTGGTATACAAGYTGYCATGTAGAGACTGCGATGCAACTTATGTAGRCCAAACTGGCAGAACATTAAAAACTCGGATTTCTGAACATCGAAATCACATAAATAGAAACACCACTACACAGTCAGTCATTACTGAACATAGAATCAATTTTTCACATGAATTTAATTGGGATAACGTTGAAGTCTTGGATAGAGAACGATTTTTATCAAAACGACTAATCTCGGAGATGATTTATATAAAGCGCCAAAAGAATAGTCTGAATTTACAATCGGACACGGAACATTTAGATGATGGCATCATTTCTATTTTAAACAAACTACAATGACAATCGCTTTTTAAATTGTTGACTTTCCGATCTCAAGTATTCCTATATTTATTGTTATAATCACTGACACACGCTTCTGACTGTAGTGTCAATCGGTTATACTCCGTCGAGATATACACAAGACTCCTAGCATAGCTGGCTTTATCTATTAATATTACAAAAATTGTCATTCCAATTATTTGCTGCCTGGGTAAGTAAATTGCTAAAATTTCTTTTAAAAACATAAGAAACATAACTATCTTTATATTTAATAAAAAAAAAAAAAACTCTATCTGATGTAATTACAGGCAGGCAGCAAATACTTGTTGAAAGTATTAATAAATATTTCTATTGTTAACGAACATCGATGAAGAAAAACTACGCTCAATTCACAAACGGGGAAGAATTGTATCAAATTACTGAAGATGGCTCGATGCAGAGCCGAAAYGTCTAARACAWCAATCTTCTAAAATACAGTAAAAAGAATAAGTTATTTTTTCTTTTTTACCTGCGCACGAACACCCGCGCCAGACTCCCATTAGCCCTTAATCTCCAAAATTTGTAAAATGCTTATATCTTGTTGAACACTATTTATTTAAGAAAGTAGTAATTTTGTGTTATTAAGTTCAATAAATTGGTAACGGAATAAACTGGAATCTAAATTTAATATTATTGTTTGAAGCGAATAGAAATATTCAAATTTAAATTTTAACATGTTGTTTTTCGTATTTTGTTATATTATAATTACAATACGTGCTGGAGAAGCTTTATTGCAATCAAAATTAAATATGTTGATAGAACTTTTAGTCTTCAAAAGAAATTTTTCATGTCGGCTATGATTAATAAGATATTTGTTGTTAAATATGGAATTAATTGCAAAAAAGCTATGATTTAATTCACAGCTTTTCTGCAATAGACCTTATAATTAACTATTCAAAAAATGTTTTTTGAAGAAAAGGAATTTTTATTTCTTACTTAACTTTGATTGAATAAAACTTCTTAAGCGTGTCATCTATCGTAATTACGGTATGGCAGAGTAAATAAGCCCTTTTTGCGACAATTACAAATATTAAGATGTATAGCAAATATTAAAAATTTTAATATAAAATAAGTTTAACTCATATCATGAGTGAGATTCGATAGCTCACATTGCCGATTAGCTAATTTAATATAAAATTTTCTGATTGATATTCTATTTGGAAAACCTCTAAGCACCGGTCAATGTAAGTGGATGTGTGCTATCGGGATATGTACTAACGGGACACTATATCCCTCTCTGTATATCACTCTTTATATCACAAAAGACGTACATTACAACAAAATAAAAGTTGATTCAAGACAGATACAAAATGTAGAAACTCGAAAGCAACGAATGTCAAAGTTAATGAATATTATCAGTTTTGAACAACATTTACACTATAACGAAAATGGTACATTAGAACTTAACGGTATCATCAAAAATAATGAATTCAGAATTGAAATAAAACGTAATTATCTTTTGCAGCAACACCAAGCATTAAGTCTTATTATATAAACTATACGAAAAATATTGTTCTGTTGTATATTCATGCATAGCTATTTTCCACTTTTTTGTATCACGCCCTTTTATAAATTTTTATTTAAAAATTTCTATATCAGTGCAATCTCAATTTATATTTTGACGTATGTTTTACATAGACTTGCTCTCGCATAAATCAAAGATTATTATAGATGTTAGACGTATCATATTATTGTCTGGATAAAATTTATGCAATAGCGCAAAAATATGGTTTGTTTGGAAAATATACAGATATTTCTAATATAGACAGATTTGTATATATTTGCTCATGATACAGATATACTAATAAATATTGAATTTCTTTCGTAAAAAATTGAAGCCACAGGGTCACGAAAATAAATTTGGCTTGCAACGTAAAAATTATATCAAAATAATGTTACACAAGTTTAATAAATGATTAAATATAAATATCAAGCTCTATATAAAATGTTCTATGTTAACACAAATAATAATGAATATTTTCATGTATATTATAAACAATCGTTAGTGCGTAATATATTTCTTATAAAATACATAAAATAATAGATAAATTCGTTACAATGTATATGTATTCATTTAAGGTTTTACCGAAGTGTATAATGTTGTAATATACATCATAATATTCAATATTTGTGTGGCATAATGAGACTTTAATAATCATTATTCCTCCTTCGTATTTAACATTTACATCAGTCACGTAATTTTAAAATGCGATAGAATGAAACAATTTTATAGCAAATATTATAGCAAATCCTATTTAGTACACAAATGTATATCTCGTTTTTTAATACAAAAAATGCATTTTTCCCAAATAAAATCAAATGTGAATTAATCTAAAAAATATTTGGTATTTTTATTGATAATTTCGTGTGTAAACGTTCAGAATTTCTTCATACATATATTAGAAAATTCTGATTATAAAATAAATTGTAAATCAAATTTTAATTATTTAATTATATGTATAATTTGTTCACAGAATTATTTTCTTACAAATGGAAACATCTCGGTTGCGAAGTTTATCCACTAGTGACAGTTAGCAGATTCTGTATCTTTCCGAAAAAACCTAGAAAAGAACGATTATTCTCAAATTTTTTCGAATTTACTTCTTATAAATGATAATTGCTATTACTGATTAAATAATTAAATTTAAGTAATTAATTCATTGTAAATACAGCTGTTATGTCCAAAGTCTTATGTCTCCGAAGGAGACATTTTTGTAAATTGGAAGAAATGAGAAGAAGAGGATATGGAAGGACGTATTCAGAAACTGTCTTGCAGGTACATGCATAGAGGCGCGTGCTGCGAGTCGAACGCACTTTTATGGCTCCGGAATATGGGTCAATGTCTTGAAAGGACGCTATTACGCTATTACGCCTTTTTTCAAGAGCAGTGCGATCATCGGTTCTAATTTTGAGTCAAGGAACTAATCCTTTTAACTCGGGATTAGACCACGTGCGATCTTTGAGGGCAAGGCAAGAAAGCGAAGTCATTAGATTTAATTAATAAAAGCGAGAACGATTTTCGCTAACATTTATATTAGTGAAAAAAGGAGGTATTGTTCTCGAACACGCGATTAGACCGGACTGCACGACCAGAAAAAGGTTCTCGGCGGTGAAGACATCCACACAACTGTTTCTTGTTCTTCTCTTGTTGATCTAGAAGAAACTCTTGTTCCTATACGCATGAGCGCGTTGGAGTCGCTGCCACGTGACGTCGTGTTGCTCCACGGGCCTATCAGGAGCCTATTCTGTCCGTTGTACTCTGCAGGGAAGAAACGTCGAATCGCAACAAGGGCAACGAATTAAATCTTGTGCTTGAAAACTCTAATAATTTAAAATTTATTGAGTAAAACAATTAATATGAAAATATAAGTAATTATTGAGTAATCGCATTATCAGAGAGTCAGACAATTTTTACAAACGTATTTATGTGTAAATGTGTGAAAGAGTACGGACGGAGCGGAGTAAGATGAAAAAATATATTTATATATACTTGTATTCATTTATAGATTGTCGATTATCTTTGAGAAGGACTGAGGAAAGAAGAAAGAACTTTCAAAAAATGACATAAAAATTATAATAGATAGGAGAATGGGAAAGGAAAACTGAAATGTGATAATTCATTCAACATTTCCGAATATTCCAATTCATTTTAATAAATTTATAGGGCCGGTCTGTTCCGCTGATTTACTGATATTTAAAGGAACATTATTGGAGGTAATTGAAGGTAATAGGTTGCATTTTACTGAGATTTATCTTTCTCAAATCTCAAGGACTTATCAAATCGAAAATAAGAAGTTATTTAATTTCGGGGAATATGAGTGTTTTGCTCAAACATTCTAATGAATATTAACAAAAGGAAGGAAATAAGCTGGATGAATGAAAAAGGATAAGAGATTTGCCGTATTAGTTAATCTCTAAGAGTCGGGAATAGGATCGAGTTCATTGGATATTAGCCGAACTTAGGGAGAATGCGGATATAAAATTCAACAGCAGAGCTAGTAAATTCTGAGGAAAGTTTGAGGTTCGTCGAGTTGATGACCCTCTGTTTTGCAGATTCGAATCAGAAGAAGTTCATCAAATATTATCGATGAACTCGGAGGAAATGAGAGTACAAGAGCAAGTTCAGCAGTAGAGCTAGTGAACTCGGAAGAAGGTTTGAGATTCGCCGAGTTGGTGAACCTCTGTTTTGCGGATTAGAATCAGAGGAAATTTATCGAATATTATCGATGAATTCGGAGGAGAGATAGGGATAATTCAACAAATAATTGAAAAAGAAAAGGCGAAAAAGAAAAATCCGTGAGTAAAACTGTTGCAGAATTCGAAAGATATAATAAAAAGGGGGAATCCGCGACTTGAATAGTATGTATATATAATATATATGTAAGATGTGACTTACTGTGTTGAACCCTGGGAGCTGCTGGCTGATGTAGTGGAGTTGTAGTTAGCGGTCTCGATATGGAATTTATCGGTCGCACTAACTCGCGGTGTAAGACTGAATTTGGACTTATCGAGCCAAAGTGGAGTGAAAAGAGAGTGAGTGTGAGCTCAAAATGTCGTGGTTTATATAGGAGTCTTCTACGGGATGGATTTCTTGTGAGATGATTCAAGTTAGTTAGTTTCAAGATTGATAGGATACTCTTCCTTTGTGATCAATTTTTAGAATTTCAAAATTTTGTTGGAGATTCTCATGTTAGATCGACTCCACCCGCAAATCTTATCCTACGCTGTTTATTGGTTCCGTTATTACTCGTAGGGCATTATGATTTTCTACGATTATCTATTGGCAAGTTCAGATCTTACTCGCCCCATTTTTTGAAGAAAGGGCAAGGTAAGTTTCGTGGCACCTTCCAGAAATATTATTTGTTTCATCCATTTTTTGTTTATTGGCGATTTCTCTTTTATTAGAGGTTGCAGGAAACACGAATGCATACGTTTAAAAATAAATAGAGCATGTTTCTATTATCCTTTAAGGATTAGATATCATTGGATATTTCAATAAAGGTTTATGGATTCGTTCTTCCTTGCATATGTTGACACGATTTCACAGGACTCGCCGACCCATATTAATGCTTCAATTTTACTTGAAGAGTGTTTTGTCTCACGTTTTTGGTAATGTTTATTGTTAATCTTGAACATTCAGAGTTTCTGGCACGTCTTGGTACCAATTTTATTTATATACGGAGCAGACAAGACCGGCAAAATTGTGATCTATCTAGTTTCTCTCGTCTTAGTCTTTCTTCTGGAAGGTTCCTTTCATCATTTACACGAATTAAACAACATATAGAACAAAGGAAAAAAGAAAACTCTATCGGGCTTATTGCTCGCTTGCCGATAGGTGATCGTTAACGCTCGAGTTCTATCCGCTTCTTATCCTAATAGATTATTTTATTAGTTATTCTTGAAAGAAGGAAATCGTCGAGTCCTCAGGACGCCCAACACAGCCATCGATCAAATTATCAGTCAATATTTACCATTAAAATATTTGATAAAAAGAAATAAACAATAACAATAAAATTTACTGATCTGCAAAATTCAGTAAAATCAAAAAGAAAAAACTAAATTATACGAACGACAGTGCCTAGGCGGAAGTTCAAATATAAATATATAGTGAAAAAAAGATTCTCTTATTGTACTTACTTATTGTATTTTTAATATACTGATAAAAAACGTTGACACATGTTATTAATATATGCTGTTATCCGATGGATTATAATACTATCAAATACTATTAAATATAATACTATTTAAAAAAACTAAATATTTTATATATTTTATATAGTTTTTCAGAATTACAAAGTTATTTCTTTTTGTTTCTAGATTCACATTTTTGTTTTTATACATAGTAAGACAGATTTATTATAAATAAGACAATAATCATAATAAAAATTTATTAAAATACATTTGCTTTTATTTAAATTTATAAGTTATAGTTGTATAGTTAACAGAAATTATTAAGAATAAAAAGTAAAACTATGAGAAAATTAATATTTTTAAAACTAAAAAAAAAGTATGTAAAATATTTATTATTAATTTTTTATTAAATTTAAGAAATTGTTATTAATAATTGCTATAGTAATTCTGAATATTTTGATTGAAACAAAACTAATTAACACATCAAATTATTATAAGTTTTTAACTGCCAAAATTGCAAATTTYATRTATTGAGAACAACAAACACCAATTAAAAAATTGCTTTGATTCCAAGCACATAACATCTCTTAAGATTTCATTAAYGTAGAAGCAGTCACATCATTGATGTTTTATAAAATCAATTTAAAAAATTAAGTTATTTATTATTTGCAAAATTTTTCCATACGAACGGACAATTTACATAAAAATAGAAAAATAAAAATAMAATTGTATTAGTAAATAAATATATTTCACCTTGCGCATGTTATTATACTTCGCTTTTAACCATCCATYAGTGACTCTGAAATCTTGATCGTGTGAGCAYTATTTGAAAAARATTAAATTGATTTGTTAAATGATCGTGTCTGATCTGTTATAATAAAAACTTGTTTTCATTTATTTTATTTATTTCTTCAAGTAAGTAAAAATGTAAAATATTATTGTCAAAATATGTGTAAAAAGCATCATTATAACATCTCTTGATTAATGCGCATAAATATCTTTTAATATAATGTTTCATTAATTAATAACATTTGCGTCAAGTTATGTACGAAATATTAGAAAATAATTGTAATTATTCTCTCTTTTTAGTTGTTAAAAGTACTATAGCAACAGACAAAACAAAAAATTCTGTTATAAATATAAAATATACTATAAATATAAAATACAATTATAAAAGACACCTTATAAAAACAAAATTTCACATTTTGTGTAAATTTATAAGAACTATAGATCCGATTCCTCGACTTTTATATTCTGTATATAATATATACAGTTATTTATAAAAATGAATACGGATATTCATTTTAAAATATCCGCACCAGCTACTTTAAGCATATTTGGTGAACATACTAAAAATAGACTAAGAACTAGCATAGATTTACGTACTACACTGATTTTCCAAGAAGTACCAGCCTCGTTTCCAAACTTTATTGAAATATATTTCCTTCAAATCAAACTATTGCATACAATTCCATTACAAGAATTTTTAAACTTTTACAATTATTGCGTCGAAAATATAGAGTCATTGCATGAAATAGTGTTACAATTTACATTTCCGTACGAATCAATCTCTCAGAAAAGATTTTTACAAATATTCTTTTATTTGATTGTTCTTATCACGTACAAAGAACAGATTAAAATAAAATCTTTCATTATAATTTTAACTACACCATTAATATCAAATAGAGATTTTATGTCTCTGGCATCATTAAAAGTATGTCTCGCGGCATGTTTGTTACATTGGTCACGTCTGCAAAAGGGTGCTCACAGTACTTTTGACGRAACCGATCTTAAAAAAATTTGTGATTATACAGAGTGTTGCAAAAAAATTGCTCTCGAATCAGATTTTATCGACATAATAGTGTGCACGTATGGAACAGTAATGAAAGAGAAAGAACAGTACAAGTGTGAAGGGTTCCGTTTACCAAGGATGACGATACTGCTAGTTAATTCAAATCAGACACAAGATGTAGAAGCTCAGAAGCAACGAATTGCAGAATTAATGAATATGTTTCCCRAACTTGCCAATTCTGTCTTGAACAACATTGACACTGTAACGAACATGGCTAATAATGTATTCAAAAAAATGTTTGATATTTACAAAGATGATAAACTCAGTATCGAAATRAAAAGTGATTGTCTTCTGCAGCAACACAAAGCATTAGAAGTAAGTCATAACATAAACTCTATAAAAAAATGTTGTTCTGTTGTATGCATTGCTRCGTTTTCTATATCATATTTTTTCATGAGTTTTATTTAAGAATTTCTACGTCGTCACAAGCTGAATTTCATTTAACACATTTTAACACATATTTTCGACAGACTTGCACTCGCATGAATCATAGATTATTACAGATGTTGGGAGTATCAAATATCCAACTGGATGAAATTTGCGCAATGGCGCAAAAACATGGATTGTCCGGAAAATATACGGATTTTGATAATGGCAGATACGTATACATTTGGTACCCATAYACAAATGTAATTGACATTACGATTTTCATTTATGAATTGAAGACGCACGGTTTCGATGTTGTGCAGACGAATTTGCTTTGTASGGGAGTGAAAATTGAATAAATATAACGTATTAAAGTCATAAGTTCAAGCAAGTTACGTTAAATAAACGTTTATTCTATACCTTTTTTTTAATATATTTATATTTAAAATATATATACACAGATATATATATATATATATATGAATATATAAATATATAAATGCGTTTATTAAACGTATAAACGTACGAAAATATGTTTATTATAAAAGTCGAAGTGTCTTGTATATAAACAGTATTTTAAACTAGTAAAAAAAAACGTTATGAACATTTATTAAACGTTTATTACGTAATTTAAAAAATCTATCAAATTTAAAGGTTTATTTTTTTAACTTGAACATTTAAACTTGATGCTTAATGTTTATTAAATCTTTATTGAACTTAATTYTATTGCTTAGTGATTAAATTATTAACGACTAGATTAAATATTAACGATTTGATATGRATATTGTGATAAAATTTATACATAATTTTTTTGTTAACAAAATTAATAATAAATATTTTAATGCATACTACAAACAGTCATATATTTCTTATAAATACATAAAGCAATTTTATAATTATTATCATGCCATATACTTACTCTTCAATAATCTTGATAATCTTGAGATATGTATTCTTTTATTACGTTGTTACACATTATTATAAATAATATTTGCATTAAATATCTAATAAAAATGTATATTGTTTAATCAATAATCAAATATTTTTATTGAGAAAAAATTTGTAATATAAATATTAATATAAATTTAAAAAATTCACTTATTTTGTGCTGAACAAAACGTATATGTCCTCACTTAAGATTATTCTACTTTATTTATAAAATCAGTTTCTCAATTAATTTAACAAATATTCTAAAAAATATTATGTTAAAACTGGCGTTTTATAAGAATAAAAATTAGTATCAATATATGACCAATCAAAAAGAAACCGKCCAAGATTTATTAAAATTTGAATATATACCAGCTTTAATATGGTATATCGCTTTCAAAGTAGTTCTCTTCTAGTTATTTAGTGATTTTGTACAGCGACATGTCRAAGTGCTCTCAGAAAGTGTCTTTGACCTTCCTAGCTCCATCAAAGCAGTTTTCTTCTACATTTTCAGCACTTCTGCTACTTTCATGTCCTCGGCTGTATCGAAATACTGCCCCTTTAAAAAAACACAGACTTGTAACTTCTTTTTGTTTTCTAAAATGAAATTGCAGCAGGATAGGGAAATTGATACAGTCAAGGATTTTAAACAAAGATTTTTTTAGACAGCGTTTGAGACACGTAAGTAGATTGCAGAAAATGTAGAAAGAAACTRTTTTAAAGGAGCTAGAGAGGGCAAATTTAAATTAGTTTTTGTAGGTAGGTATAGTCGATTTTTTTTATTTACTTATGTAGTTATGTATAATTTCGCATTATATAAGATAAATAAGATGGAATATACAACGTTACTGAAATTCTTGTTCTAAATTTCTTATTCTTATAAAAAAATTTTTAAGTATAATGTTTAAAAAATTAATAGATATATTATATAAACATTGATTTCTTGAACCCATGTATAGAATATTTAATCTTGATGATTCGAGGAGAAAAACGAAATTAACAAGCAATTTATTTACCAATTCTTTTCCTATCAAAACATAATTCATTATTTTTATTTTACATATATGCATACAAAATATGTATATTTTGTAGTAATTCTTWTTTTAAAATACTGGAAAACTTTAATCTTTTACTAAACTTTGATACGTATCGCACATGGCATATGAAAAAAAAGATGTAATTATTGTATTAAAATTCACTTATATCTGATCCAAGTAAACTTTGCTGCAATTATTGTAGATAACATTTGGCGGGCGTCGATAGGCGCTTTTAGTTCATTTCGAGCAGAGTAAATTGAGCACTTATAAGCGCTTTTCGTGTCAACAAAAATATGTCAAGCGCCAACAGTAGCCAAAGGGTTAACAATACTTCACATTTCGCATACTTAATCGCATCCGTTTTGTAAGTAATATAGTTCATACTTTAAACTATATGCTTATCAATACTAAAATACTCTTTATAATCTATTCAGTTAATAACTAGTTAATACACTARTTAACTTAATTCAATCATAATATTTACAAATTATTAATCTTTGTAATTTATCTTTGATTTTAATAAAAATAGAAATTACTTTATATCACAATCTTGTACTTCAACAATATAATGAAACGAAATTTATTGACAATACCGTAATTAAATTAAGCTAAATCTTGTGCAATAAATTTTACTTAATATATTCGTTATTTTTTATTATTATTAATCATTAATGCTATATAAAAGTATATAAGTATGTCAGTTTATAGTTGCATGACAGTTTTAATTAACGCTATCTTTTGTATATAATATTACATATACATAACATATACATATTTATTAATAAATTTAAAAATGCGTAAATCTAAATATTTTGGTTAAAATAAAACTAACTCATTAAACCAGTATTTGTTTGTGTAAACTTCCAAAATTGCATACACACACACAAATTTTAGTATCTTTTAGTTCAACAAATGTTAAGTAAGAAATTGTTTAAAAATTAATAAAATCCAAAAAAATTTTACAGTTCCTAATATCAAACATCTTCTAAAGGTTTATTAACGTAGCAGTAATCAGGTTAATCTTTTACAAAGTCAATTTAACATAAGATAATAAAGCAATTATTATATATTTCTCACATAGTCTTTCTATATAAATTGACAATTTAAATAAGTATGTTCAAGAACGGAAAAACCAATATAAAGTTGTACTTTGTAAATATACGTCATTTTACGCATATTATTTTTCATTTGTATGCGTTAGTGACTCTAGATCCGTTAGTGATCGTTGTCATAAAAAGTAAAAGATTAAGTTGATTCAGTTGAATAAATAATTGTTCATTATGTGTTAGAATAACAACTCATATATACTAGTCTTATTTATTTTACTAAGTGAGTATATAAAGTATTATTTTCAAGTTATGTGTGGAAGCGCATCATTAAAATATTTTTTTATTAATGCACATAACAAACTTTTATAATATTAATGGAAACAATTATTTCAGGATATAAAATCTTGGAAAATAATTGATATTAATCATTCCTTCTCGCTGTTATTGCAAATATCACGACAATTGAATAACGAAAAATTATGTTAAATTACATTTAAACTTATAAATTAATTTAAATTTATAAATTAATGTTTATACTTTGTATAATTTTATAAAAGCTATGACGCAGATTCGATTCTTCAACTTTTACAACTTTTCAACTTTTACAACAATAGATATATTATTCGTAGAAATGATTAGGTTCATAATAACCGCACCAGACAGTTTAAGTTTATTTGGTGAATACGTTAAAATTAACAACATAACGATTAGTATAAATTTTCGTACCACGCTGACTTTCAAGAAATCATCGCTCTAGCCTACAAAATTGAAGCAAATTTTCGTAAAATTAATTCATGGCATAAAATATCATTACAAGGCTTTCTAAATTTCTATAACGATTACGTCGCGAATAGCAAAGTGTTGCATGAACAAGTGAGATAATTTACCAGTTGGTATAATTCAGCCAATCAAAGTATTTTTACAAATATTCTATTAGTTGCTCGTTTATATCCACCTAAAAAAAACAAATTAAAGTAAAATCATTTAGAATAGTTTTATCCATAGAATTAATGATGGATAAAGAATTGATTTATCATCATTCAAAGTATGTCTCACAGCATGATTGTTACATTGTCACATCTGTAGAAAGATATTCGCAATACTTTTGATGCCACAGATCTCGAAGGAATTCATACTTATGTTATGCGCTACGAAGATATTGTTTCCCATATTTTCGATGATACCTCGAAAGTAAAGATTTCGAAAAGATTTGTAACTATGCTATATCCTGCGAAGAAAATGTTTTCAATTCAGTGGTAACAATCGACATAATAATCGTCGTATTCATATTAAAATATGCTCAATATTAAAATATGAGATGGAAGAGAATATGTGTATATGTAATAGTGTTTGATTTATCAAGCATGACAACATTACTAGTTGATTAAAGATAGATGCAAGATGTAGAAACTCGGAAGCAAAGTGCCAAATTTAATGAATATTGTCAATTTTGAACAACATTTACTGTACTACAACTACAAAAATGATACATTAGTAGAACTTAACGGTATCATCAAGAATAATGAACTCAGAGTTGAAATAAAAAATAATTATGATTTGCAGCAACACTAAGCATTTTTTAGAGGTAAGTCTTATTATGTAAACTACACAAAAAATATTGTTCTGTTGTATATTTATACATAGCTATGCTTTCCACTTTTTTGTATCATGCCATTTTATGAGTTTTTATTTAAGAATTTCTGTGTCGGCGCAATCTCAGTTTTTATTTTAACGTATGTTTTTCATAAACTTGCACTCGCAAGAATTAAAGATTATTATAGATATTAGACGTATTATATTATCGTCTGGATAAAATTTATGCAATAGTGCAAAGATATAGATTGTTCGGCAAATATACACATATTTGTAATACAGACAGATTTGCTCATGATACAGATGTACTAATAAACACTGAACTTCTTTCGAAAAAATTGAAGGCACACGAAGACAAATTTGGTTTGCACCGTAAAAATTAGATCAAAATGTCATACAAATTTAATATAAATGATTAAATATAAATATTATATTAAGCTTAATTATACATAATTTTCGGTATTAATACAATTAATAATAAATATTTGTATGCATATTATAAACAATCGTTAGTACGTAATACATTTCGTATAAAATAATAGATATAATCGTTACAATATACCTATCCTTTTTAGGTTTTACCGAGGTGTATAATGTTATAATATATATATTAATATGCAAAACAATATTTGTATGGCATAATATGACTTTAACAATCATTATTCCTCTTTCTTATTAAACATTTACATCAATTACGTAATTTTGAAATGCGATAAAGTGAAACAGTTTTATAGCAAGTCTTATTTACTGCACAAGTATATATCTCGTTTTTTAATATAAAAAACGAGTTTTTCCCAAATGAAATCAAGTGCGGATTAATATAAAAATATATTTGTTGCCTTTATCAAATTTCGTCTGTGTAAACGTTCAGAACTCCATTATACATGTAATAGAAAATTATGATTATTAATAAAATAAATTTTAAATCAAATTTTAATTATTTAATTATATGTATGATTTGTTCACAGAATTGTTTTCTTAGTAATGGAAACTAATGGAAATTTGATTGCGAAATTTATTTACTAGTAACAGCTATCAGATTCTGAATTTTTCCGAGAAAACCTAGAATAGAACAATTATTTTCATAATTTTTCGTATTTACCTGTTAAAAATGATAACTGCTGTTACTGATTAAATAATTAAATTTAAATAATAAATTTAAGTAATTTATTGTAAATACTGCCATCGACGGATTTATCAAATTATCAGATTATCAATATCAAATTATCAATATTCATTATCAAATTATCAATATTTATCACTAAAATAGTTGATAAAAAAAAATAAACAATACCAATAAGATTTACTGATCTGCAAAATTCAATAAAATCAAAGAGAAAAACTAAATTATACGAACGAAAGTGCCTAGGCGGAAGTTCAAATATAAATATATAGTGAAAAAAAGATTCTCTTATTGTACTTACTTATTGTATATTTAATATACTGACAAAAAACATTGACACATGTTATTAATATATGCTGTTATTCGATGGATTATAATACTATTAAATACTATTAAATATAATACTATTAAAAAAAACTAAATATTTTATATATTTTATATAGTTTTTCAGAATTGCAAAGTTATCTCTTTTTTATTTCACATTTTTGTTTTTATACATAATAAGACAGATTTATTATAATAAGACAATAATCATAATAAAAATTTATTAAAACACATTTGCTTTTATTTAAATTTAAGTTGTATAGTTAACAGAATATTAAGAATAAAAAGTAAAACTATGAGAAAATTAATATTTTTAAAACTAAAAAAGAAATATGTAAAATATTTATTATTAATTTTTTATTAAATTTAAGAAATTGTTATTAATAATTGCTATAGTAATTCTGAATATTTTGATTAAAACAAAACTAATTAATACATCAAATTATTATAAGTTTTTAATTGCCAAAGTTGCAAATTTCATATATTGAGAACAACAAACACCAATTAAAAAATTGCTTTGATTCCAAGCACATAACATCTCTTAAGATTTCATTAA
>JANQDE010000238.1:105980-127163 GCA_037157785.1 Cephalotes varians | reverse complement strand
CCATCGCCACCGCTATCGACGTCGACATCGTCGTCGTTGTCTCAACAAGCATCGGTGCTACACTCACCGACACAACAAACAATCCGTAAGTATTACAATCAAATACAATCAAATAGACAGATTGGCGAAACACAATCCTGTCTTTAATTTAATTAATTTTTAATTATATTTTATAAAATGAAATGAATTTTTTTGTTACAGCGAGAAGATGGCAAAAGGGAGGAATGCGCCATAATGGACGCGGACACGGGCGCGGACACAGGCGCGGTCGCGGGCGCGGGCGTAATATTATTTACAATCTTTCCTTTAAAGCGTAACATTATCAAAGATACTAATATATATATATATTGTAAAAAAAAATATTAGTGTTATAAGAAAATATTTTATACTATACTCTAAACTAATATGAGGTGACAAAACTACTCAACGTTTATATTCTGTCCTGAAAAAAATTGACCTTATTAATTCTTTCAAAGAAAGTACCCATCTAAAAATGTAATTTTATATCTATGTTGTCAGTGAAATCTATGTTGTCAGTGAATAATAACTTATTTATCCTCCTATCATGGCACTTGTATCTTTAAAAGCTCTCGTATAGATAAAATTGTCTCAAGAGAAACAAGATGTATAAATTTTACATATTAAAATTTGTTTAGCATATGTGGGAAAGAAAAGAATATTTTTCCAAATATATAATTATATGTACAGTTATACAATTATTTATTTATTTATAATCCGTGCCTTTGGATGGCTTCCAGTCTTACATTTTCAATTTTACAGTTTATCTGTTTGTCTTATATGTCTCATATATCCTATTTATCTTATGTATCTTATATATTAAATAGTACATAATTAAATAGTTTATATAGTTTGAATACTTTAAATAGTTTAAATACTTTGAATACTTAAATAGTTTAAATATTTTAAATAGTTTAATTAGTTTACTTTGCAAACTCTAAATAAAAACTAAATACTCTAAATAAAATAAATTAAAATACTGCATAAATACTCCAAATGAGAACTAAATACTCTAAATAAAAAACTAAATAGAAAACTTTAAATTCTTTAAGATAAATCCGTATTCTCTTTACTTGTCTTATTATTGTTATTGCCGCCATTGTTATTACTTAAACTACTATCACTTTGTTTCTTTGGTATCTTTGCTCTCCTTCCATCTTCATTCCCTCCTTCCTCGGTCTCCTTCCTTTTTTCCCATTCATTTATTTTTTTCTTTCTTGCTACCTCTATTCTTTTCATTACTTCCCAGCCTTTGCCATCTTCTTTCAAAAACTCCTCTTCTGATATTTCATCTCTAGTCTCCTCACATTCTTTTAATACATGTGCGATGCTCTCCATTTCTTCCCCACACATTCTACACTTCTTGTCCTCTTCTTTTARCCAGTGTTGATTCCCTTTCATCTCGTTTCCGCATCTGTATCTTGCTATCATGATTCTCTCTTTTTTTCTTTTTCTTYCTCTCAGATACTTCKGTAGTTCTTCTGTTACCACGTTTTTATAGCTTTCATTGTATTTTGATTCWTCGATTCTYTTTCTTCTTTCTTCCTTATCTTTCTTACTTATTTTTTCGACTATTTCTTTCACTATTTCTTTCGTCTCCTCCCTCTCTCTCCTCTCTTTTATCTCATCCTTACTGAYGCCTGCTTCCTGGATCACTTCTTGTCTCCACCTTTCCCACTTGCTTATCTCTCCTCTTCTTCCCTCTTTCTCCRTTTCTTTCATACATTCTACTACTATCTTCTTTTCCGACTGACGTGTTTCCTCTTCATATTTTACCGCTCTTCTAATGGCTTCTATTTTTRTTTCTTTCATTTTTGTCTCTTCTTTTATTATGTAGTTTGGCGTCCTTCTGTCCAATCCTAAGATCCATTTCACGTATTTTCTTGTTACTTTGTCCAACCTTTCTTYCTTCTTCCATCCCCATATTTCCGCTCCGTATAGTGCCACACTGCCCACCAGCGCATTGAACATTTTCACTCTTCTTACGAAATCCTCCTTGAACAATCTTTCTCCGATGCTCCACGTTTGTTTCATCGCTATCACAGCTCTTTTTAGTCTCTCTTCTACATGGTTTTCCGCACCCGCATTTTTCTGCATTATATAACCTAAATATCTTATTTCTTTCACCTCCTCTACCTTTTCCTCTCCCCATATCCACTCTCTTTTTCTTTGTTTTCCTCTTCCCCTTTCAAACACCATCACTTTTGACTTTTCAGGACTCAGAATTAACTCTTTTTTATCTATGTACTTCTTTAATCTTCTCATCATACTTTTTAGTTCTTGCTCGCTTTTTGCCACTAATACGATATCATCTGCGTACGTGATTGACTAGAATTTTTCTTTTCCCACTACCACACCACCTGTTTGTTCCTTTCTCAGTTCAGCCTCTAGATCCATGAGGTATATATTGAACAGCGTGGGACTCATGGGTGGGGCATCCCTGCCTAACTCCGCTTTTCGTCCAAAACTCTTCCGACCTTCCTCTTCCAACTTTTACCCTGTTCTTCGTTTCCTTGTAGGTCTCCATAGTTCTTCTTCTCARCCGATCTTCAACTCCCGCCTTTTTCAACATTTCTCCTAGCTTTGTTCTGTCTACCTTGTCAAAGGCTGCTTTTAGGTCYGCAAAAAATGCGAAGACCTTTCCTCTCTTTGCTATTTCTCTATTTACTATATAATYCAGGATATATATTGCGTCCGTTGTACCCCTTCCTTCCCTGAAGCCGAACTGTCCTTCTTCTAGCTTTCTTTCCACTTCCTTCTTCAGTCTCTCGTTAARAATGTTTGCATATATTTTGTAGGCTGTGTCCATTAAAGTTACTCCTCTGTAGTTCTTTACTTCACACTTTTCCCCTTTCTTGTATGTTGGGCTAATTAGCCCACTATTCCATTCTTCTGGGACCCCTCCTTCCTTCCATATTTTGTTTATCATCTTTAAGAACACCTCTCCTATTACGCCTGGCATCAGTCTCCACGCTTCATTCTCTATACCATTTTCTCCTGGTGCCTTCCCTTTTTTTAGTTTCCTTAACTGTTTTACTAGTTCTTCCTTCATTATTTCCTCCTTTTCCTCTTCGCTCCTTTCCATCTTATCCTCTGCTTCTTTCTTCTCTTCCTCTTSCTCCAACACTACTCTTTCCTTTGTTCCTCCCAGTAATTCCATRAAGTGCGCACTCCATCTACTCATCTCTATCCCTTCATCTATTCTTTCTTTTCTCTTTCTGTATTTATTAATGTATTTCCATGCTTCTTCCTCTGTTCTTATTGATCTTATCTTTTCTTCCTCTTCCATTTCATGCCTCCTCCTTTCACTATCACACCATTTTCTATATTCCTTCCTTTTTTTACGTACTCTTCCCTTTGAATCTTGCCTTTTTTCAATTTTCTTAGTTCCTTCCGTAATTCTCTCTTCTTCTTTTTCCACTCTTTGCTATGCCACTCTTTTCTTCCTAGCTTCCACGGTATTACCTTCTTCCTTACTTTCGTTATTGAATCTTTCACCTTCTCCTTTATTTCTGTCCACATCTCCTCGCTGCTTTCTTTTGTACATGTCCACCCCTCACACTTCTCATGATACTGCTCAATCCCTTCTTGTGTCCACACACTTCTTTCCACTTCCWCCTGTTCCTTCCTTTTTGTTYTCTTTTTACTCGCTCCTTCCAACTCCACTTCCAATGGAACATGGTCTGACTCTGTTCTGTTTCCTTCCTCCATTTTTTTGACCTCCTCTATTGCTTTCTCATTTGCTACGACGTAATCAATCACTGATGATCCTTGTTCTCCTATATATGTCCACTCTCCTTTTTTATCAAAGCTCCCGTTTAATACCATCCATCCTCTTTCTTTTAGCTTGTTTACCATTATTCTCCCTTCTCTGTTCATTACTTTGTCTCTTGATCTCCTTTTTTCCTCTTTTTCCTTCTTACCTATTACTATCAGTCCTCCCTCATTTCCCGTTCTTGTAGTCACCTTCTATCATTAGATGTCCCTCCTTTTCTTCCTCTATTTCCTCCCTCAGATTGACCAACGTTTCCTCAACATTTTGACTGTATATTGTTATTATTCTCCACTTATTTTTGTTATRCRTGACRCATAGTTCCATAGCTCCTTTATTCATTTCTTTTATTCTTGCTCCTTCTAATTCTTTACTAACTCCCATGACAATTCCTCCTTTCGCTCTTCCTCTCACACACTCCTTTATTGCTGGTATGCAGTTCCACTTAAACTTGTCCGGCATTTTTGCGCTTGCTTTTTTCCATACTTCTTCCTCCATCCACATCTCTGTTAATCCGACTATATCAAATTTTTCTATATATTCCCACGTTTCTTCGCATTTGTTTATTAATCCCGCTATATTCCAGAAACATATTTTTAATCCTCTTTCTTCCTCCTCCTCTTCTTCTTCCTCTTTTCTCTCTTGAGTGACTTGTTCTCAATCTCTTCTTCCTTCTTCCAGGTTGCCCGTTCTTTCATTCCATCTGAACCACTTCTCCTTCAGGCTAATTTTTATGTAACCCACCTTTACTTTGTCATCTCCTTTCTCTCTTTCCTCCTTCGCCATTCTTCTTAATTTCTGCTGTATTTCTCTTTCTTTTCTTGTCAGATCGTCCTCTATTATTATGCCTTTTTCCAGCTCTTTCTTCTTGCTCATTATTTCCCTTTTCTGCTTCCAGTTGTCTATCTCTGCCACCATTACGTTTTTGTTGTCATTTATTCTTATTTTTCTAACCTTCTTCACTTCTACCTCCACTTTCAGACTCTCTCTTATGAATTCCTTCACTACTTGATCTAGCTTTTCCATCTCTCTCCACTTCACTCCTTTTATGACTATATTGTTCTTCCTCTCTCTTCTCTCTCTTCTTTCGTTCATCTCTTCCAACTCCGCAATTCTTTTTCCAATGTCTCTCTGTCCATCTGTCTTCCACTCCTCTTTCTCTTTTCGTCTTTCTTCCTTTCTTGCTCTTCTCTCTTCCATCATCTGTTCTTTCATTCTTTCCATTTCTTCTCTCATCTCTTTTCTCATTTCCTCTATTTCCATTATTATTCTCTCCAGGCTTTTCTTCCATACTTCATCGTTACCGGTGACATATTTCTCTAGGGAATTTTCTTCTCCCTTGTTTTTCCCCCTGCTTCCCACTTGCCTGCCCGACGTCGGCGCCATCTATTTCCTCCTTCCTGTTACCTTCTCCCTGTTTTTTCCCGCCTCTTTCTGGCTCCTAACCTGTCTTCTTCTTTCGTTTTCCTAATCCTTTAACTCTCTTCTCCTTTGTAAATCTCTTCCCCTTTTATCCCCGTTTTTTCTGCTCCTTTCTCTGTCTTCTCAACACCTTTTTGCACTGCTTCTTTCTTTTCTCAGTTTTCTGCTTTTTTTACTGCTCGCTGCTTTCACGCACATGCACACCTCTTACTCGCTCCACCGGAAGTCCAGTTATACAATTATAAACATTTATTTTTTGACTACAGTATTGTTATGTCTATAGATATAATATAAATAAACCAAGTATAACGTACAATGTTTACTAAGCCCCAGTCTACAATAGATGTAGTAAGCTCCCTAAGTCGTAAGAAATTAACCAATCGTAGTCGATTTTTTCTTCAAATTCGTGTGTGATTGATCAATTTTTTAAGGCTTGAAGCTTTTTTTGGCCTGTGGATTTCCGACCGATAAAATCAGTCATTGTACCAAGGCTTAAAGCTTACTACACCTATTGTAGACTGGGTCTAATGGTTCTCGTAAGAGAGAGGGAAAACCACTCAGCTTCTCTTTCTCTAATGCGTGATCTACAATGATAACCTCAAATTCACCTATTTTTTAAATTTTCTGTCACAACATAAAACATAGCTGTTATCAATCACGCCGCGAAACTCAATGACGCCGTCGACCAATCAAACGCGCGGACCAATCGAACGCGTAGATTTGTTCTCGATCTCGATATCGATACATACATCAATATTGTGCATGACTGTACGGGCTTGATCACTAACGCACTCTCGCGTCAAAAGTTGCAACCGTACAAGATTTTTTGGGACGACGATAATGACGACGTTTCTTAAATAAAAATTTCCAAATTCAGATTTCGCATCGCAATATCTCCGCTTGTAGAACACATAGAGGAAAAGTAAGAACACTTTTATTATGTAATTTAAACCCAAGCTATCGATTAAATCTACTCAGAACTTAATTGATACAGCCATTATTAAGATTCGATAATCTCAGATGCTCGGAACTCGCCGGCTCGCGTATATATACACGGTCGCGCTTATACTTAGCGCTGAGACACGACCGTGTCTCTTGATCACGCTCAACGAACAACAGGTTGTGGACGCTTCCATTACGATAGATCACTGTTCCTCATAACGAAGTCAATAACAGAGGTTATTCGTACGTCTGATAAGAAATTGCTTAATAATGGCTAACAGCATAGTTAAGATAGAGTTTCCGATGGCGGCCAAGCTTAAGACTGGCAATTATAAGCTGTGGCGGTTTAATGTCGAACGTCATCTTAAAAATCACAATGTGTGGGTTCGTTATCAATGACAAGAAGCTGATTAAGTCCGAGGATGAAACTGAAGCAGCGTTTGAGGTTAAAGAAGCCGTCTTTAATTCAAAAAATGTGGTTGCTGAATTGATAATTAATAACTCTATTGAAGAATCTGAAATAGATCATATTATGACATGTGAAAGTGCCTTTGAAATGTGGAAAACACTGCAACGGGTTCACGAAAAGAAAGATCCGACCAGCAAATTGGCAGCGTCACAAGCTTTTCATGATTATAGATATGAGATTGGAATGGAGATATCGAAGCACATTGCAAATGTCAAGAATTTAGCACGTCGATGTAAGGATCTAGGCGATGAACTATCTGACATTTCAGTCATGGCAAAATTGTTACAAGGACTTCCAGCGAAATATCGTAGTGTCGTAACGATTTGGCGCAACAAGAGTGAAACTGATCAAAAATTAAGCGAACTTTGTGCTATGTTGGAACATGAGGATGCTGCTCAAGATGCTGATGACCTGGTGACAACTAAGATGGAAGCGCTCAATGTCAAGCAGGAAGTCAGAAAGAAAAAATTACAACAAAAAAAGGCATTATTAACAAAGTCGTCGTTAAAGAAAAACAAACCAATACGTTATTTTAACTGTGATGGATTGGATCACATAGCAATTAATTGTTCAAGTCCTAAGAAGGAAAGTGATTCAAAACAACACTCAGCAGAGAAGAGTGCAATGGTCTTAGCTGCAAATACAGTCATTGCAACTATTGATAGTTGGTTGGCAGACAGTGGAGTCAGCACACATTACAGGAAGACGAGAATGGTTTTCAAAGTTTGTACCCACGTCAATGAAGTTTTCATTAGCAAATGGCGAACAAGTATCCATTCATGGTCGTGGCGAAGTTGAAGTCGAATGTCTGGTAGGAGGCAAATGGCAGTCAGTGATTCTGAAGAATGTTCTTCATACCTGGATTCAAGAAGAATCTTTTCAGCATAGGTGCTGCAGGAGAATTTGGCGTGATCTGTCAAATCCACAAGAATTCTATGAGCTTCAAAAGAAGACAGAAATTGGTGGCTGAAGCAAAAAAGGCCGACAACAATTTATCCATCATGCAAATGAGAGTATGTAGTCAGAAACTATCAGAAGCAAATGTTGTTGCGGATTTACAAATGTGGCATGAGCGACTAGGTCACGTCGGTGTTCATGCTATAAGGAAATGTTGAAACGTGTCATGTTCGAAGGCCTTAATGTGTCGGAGAAAACCAGCCTACAGTGCGAGGCATGTGAACTAGCAAAATAGTACACGTAAGCGCACGTTCATAACCAACAAGAATAAAGCCGAGTATCAACCGGGTGAGTTAATTCATACAGATGTTAGCGGTCCATTTGCAATAGCATCGTATACTGGCAAAAGATGGTTTATTTTATTCAAGGACGAAGCGACAGGTTTTCGGATGGTATTTTTCATGCATCATAAGAATGAGGCACTTAAAACCTTTAAAGTATTTGTAACCACTGTCGATAATAAGTGGGAGCGACGTGTGAAGATACTTCGAAGCGACAATAGCTTAGAATATATAAACAATGAATTCCTATCCTATTTGGAATCGAAAGGTATCGAGCATGAACCAACGGCTCCCTATACACCAGAACAGAATGGACGAGCAGAAAGGAATAATCAGGCGATTAACGATAGTGCACGAGCGATGCTCATAGCAAAAAAACTTGATGAATGACTGTGGGCAGAGGTAGTACGAACTGCTGTTTATTTGTTAAATCGTACACCTAAACAATGTCCAGGTTCGACACCATACAAGAAATGGTCTGGAAAGAAAATATCAATATCACATATTCGTACATTTTGATCAGCCGGTTATGTACACGTGCTAAAAGTTAAGCGAATCAAGTGGACACCAAAAGCTCAAAAGATGATTTTAATCGGCTATGAAAGTGAGTCATCAAATTATCGAATGATGGAGCCAAACAATCCAAAAAAGGTAATTGTGTCTGCAAATGTCAAGTTCCATGAAGAAACTAAGTGCAATGTTGAAATGAAAGAGGGTTGGAAGCTACAGTTTGCTGAAGAAGAGAACGAAGAAAATCCAATGGATATTGTAGTTGAACAAAGTATCGAAAAAGATAGTGTAACAGACAATGTAGTCGAGCAAGGTGTTGAAGAAAACAGTATTGATGAAATTTCAGACAGGACCTTGAGTAGTAATCGATACAAGCTACGAAATCAAAAAAATTTGCATCCACCGGATAGATTTGAAACAAACCTGATCGAGTTTGAAGAACCATTAACGTATGCAGAGGCTATGGCTAGTAGCAATACAAAAGAATAGAAAGAAGCTATTGACATTGAACTGGAAGCACTAAAGAAAAACAAAACATGGATTGCTACAACTCTGCCAGAGGGCAAAAGAGCTATCACGTCTAAATGGGTTTTCAAAATCAAGCGTAATGAAACCGGTAACCTTGAACGATTTAAAGCTAAGTTGGTAGCAAGAGGTTATAATCAAAAGGAAGACATAGATTACACAGAGTACGAAAGTATACGTACTCTGTTGGCCGTAGCAGCATTGAAGAACCTTGAGCTTAGGCAATTTGATATCAAGACTGCATTCCTATATGGGGAACTCGATGAAGAAATTTTTATGCAATTACCAGAAGGAGTAATGGAAAGGGATACTATAGTCAAGCTGAAAAAGCTTTATATGGCCTGAAGCAATCACCGCGTCAGTGGAACAAGCGATGAATTTTTAGCAAGGTCTAAATTCAAAATGAGTAATGCAGACAGATGTGTATATCAAGGATCCATTGATGGTAAAACTGTGCTACTGCGTTGTACGTCGATAATGGATTAATACTTGCAAGGAATCAAGAGACAATTCACAAGATCTTAGAAGCGTTAAAAACTGAATTTGAAGTGACAGTTAGCAGTGCTGCATATTTTTGGAGTCTTGAGATTAAGAGAGATTCAAATACTAAAACAATTACGATTAGTCTGGAACAGTACATAAAGAGGATACTGAAGAAATTCGGGATGTCAGATCCAAAATCTATATCAACTCCAGTTGAAGCAAATAAGCGTCTAAAGTATTTACCAGAGGATCAAGTGGATATATCAATGAAAGAAGTTCCTTATCAACAAGCAGTTGAATCATTGTTGTTTGCAGCCTGTGTATCAAGACCAGATATCAAGTTTGCAGGTCAACGTAAGCAAGTTCTCAACCAATTTAACAATGGCACATTGGCAAGCAGTAAAAAGAATATTTCATTATTTTAAAGGTACCAGTAGCTTGGGTATTACTTACCAGTTTAATGGAAACGATCAACTTATCAGTTATTGTGACGCTGATTACGCAAATGATAAAAAGACAAGAAAATCAACAACAGGTTTGACAATGATTCTGGATGAAGCACCAATTAGTTGGGCAAGTCGACGTCAAAGTGTAGTAGCACAATCAACAGCAGAAGCTGAATATATTGCGGCTGCAGATGCAACAAAGGAGATATTGTGGCTACGAGAGCTATTGAAAAATGTTGAACAGAAGGATTCGACGATGTTGCGAATTGACAATCAAACTGCAATTAATCTGATACGTAATCCAGAGCTGCATCGTCCAACAAAACATATTGATGTCAGATTTCATCTAATATGAAATCATGTTGAAAAGAAGAATATCTGCATTGAATACGTATCAAGTAAAGAACAATTGGCAAACATCTTCACGAAGAGGCTACCAAAAGAAACATTCATACAATCCCGAGATGAACTTAATGTTGTTTAAGTTTTTTTTTATATAGTATGCGAATCTTATTGATTTTTGGAACGCTTATGTTCTCCCCACTAAAACAGAGAAAAAAAACTTACGCTGGCCTACATGTGCTACAATTCCTCTGTATCTTTATAATAAACTCTTAGCTATTTCTATCACAAAAGTACGTGTCCCCTTTTTTATCGTGAACCCAATCACGCTCTACGAACAACAGCATCACCAAAGTTAAGACAAGGTCTTTGAATTTTTTAAATAAAAATCCCCATTTTTAGTTGCATATTCTTGTAGCTCTCGAGAATTTTTCAAAACAATGAGGCTCCTTTTGTTAAATGAAAAGATTTAATGTAGTTGTATATTATAAAATGCATAATTCTAACGAATTCACAGAAACAAAGAATCCAACAACTCCTAGAACTCCTAGAACGAGAGGAGCTTGGAGACAGAAAACCGTCGCAATTTCTACGCCATCTAAGCACATTGGTGGGATCAGCCGTTCCCATCGAACTAATAAGGACGCTATGGTTAGAACGTCTACCAGCTCAAATCCAGGCAATACTGGCAACGAGAATGGAGATTCGCCTCGAAGACGTCGCAGATCAAGCGGATCGAATCTATGAAATAGGAACGAAAGCGGTAGTAGCAACCACCTCACCGAGTCCAGCACAACAGCAACCAAGCACTTTGCAGACGACAGCCGAAACGCAGATAATAATGCTAACAAAGCAGATCGCAGCGTTGACAATGCAAATGTCAAAACTAACGAAAGAATATAATCAAGAAAAGGCGCGCAGCCGTGCACGAAGCCGGTCAAGAAGCCAGAGGAGATTCCGGCACAGAAGCAGGACGCCGAAAGGAAACGGAGTATGTTTCTACCATCAACTTCGGCCAGAAAGCAGAAAAATGGAACACAGCCATGCACGTACAAGAAGGAAAACGAGTAGGACTATTACTCGCGGCGGCAGGTGACAATGGCCCAAAGTTATGCCGCCTATATGTTATAGATAGAACATCAGGCATCAGATACCTAGTAGATACAGGATCTGATGTCAGCGTGTATCCTCCTCAGAAACACCGCATGTTCAGAGGAAAGGCAGAGCCGTATCAACTATACGCCAATGGTTCAGTGATACCTACATACGAAACAAAAACACTACAACCAAATTTAAGCCTAAGGAGAGAATTTCCATGGCATTTCATCATAGCCGACGTATTGCAGTCTATCATAGGAGCTGATTTCCTGGCGCATTATCACCTGCTCTCGAACATGAAGAAAAAAAACCTAATTGACGGAGAGACAGGATTAGCTGTGAAAGGGATAATGGCAGCACACAACGGACAGTCCATGAAAACTATAGTGGAGCAAACGCCATACCACAGAATACTGGCAAAGTTCCCGGAGATAACGACGCTTAACAAGATGAGAACGCGAAATAAGCAGCAAACACTACACTATATTGAGACCACAACAGGACAATCGGAGGAATGCCGACCACGCAGGCTAGCACCAGATCAGTATCAGGCCGCCAAGGCAGAGTTTAGCCAGCTAATGAAAGAAGGCATCATCGTCGAAGAGCCCATGGGCGTCGCCTCTTCACATGGTACCTAAAGGGAAAGGAGCATGCGGAGCGACCGTGCGGAGACTACCGAAGGCTCAACGCACGCACAGCGTATCTAACAGATATCCGGTGCCACACATCGAAGACTTCACACAGGCATTGTACGGAAAGAAAATATTTTCCGCAATAGACCTGGTACGAGCATATAACCAAATACCGGTGAATCCGGAGGATATACCTAAAACCGCCATTATGACTCCATTTGGTTTATATGAATTCCTATACATGCCGTTTGGACTCCGTAACGCAGCCCAAATCTTTCAGCGATTTATAGACTAAGTATTACATGGATTAACGCATTGCTACGCCTATATCGATGACATACTCATCGCATCGAAGAACGAAGAGGAACACCAAAAACACCTAGCACAACTCTTCGCACACCTGAAAGAGTATGGAGTAAAGATTAATCCAGCCAAGTGCGTCCAGGGAAAAGAGAAGATAAAATTCCTGGGATACGAGGTTTCTGCAACTGGGAAACCCTTACCAGAGAAGGTGGAGACTATCAGGAATTTCCACAAGCCAACCACGATCAAACAACTACGATAATTCATCGAGATGATCAATTTTTATAGAAGATTTTTTCCGGGGACAGCTAAGGAACAGACCGTACTCAATGATATGCTGAGAGGATCAAGAATCAAGAGCAAAACAGAAATCAGCACAAGAAACAGCATTCGAGGAATGCAAAAGAAGTCTCGACCGAGCAACAAAACTGGCACATCCATATCCGACAGCGGAATTAATCCTAACCACTGATGCATCGGACACAGCAATCGGTGCAGTAATAGAGCAGGCAAACCATAAGGGAGCGCAGCCACTGGCGTCCCTACGTAATAAACTGAAACCAGCACAGCAAAATATAGCCGTATGACCGAGAAGTACTCGCGATCTACGTGGCCATTAAACACTTCCGGCACCTACTAGAGGGAAGACAGTTTGCAGTATACACAGATCACAAACACCTGGTATATGCAATATTCAATAAAAACCAGTTGCAGAGCTCACCGAGACAGACCAGACATTTAGAATTCATCAGCCAATTCACCACGGATATCCGCTATGTTACGGGCAAGGATAACGTCGTAGCGAACGC
The DNA here is from genome assembly GCA_037157785.1 of Cephalotes varians. Lineage (NCBI taxonomy): Eukaryota > Metazoa > Arthropoda > Insecta > Hymenoptera > Formicidae > Cephalotes > Cephalotes varians. Next base: position 114,154 of record JANQDE010000238.1, on the reverse strand, counting down.
TTTGTCAAGAATCGACGAAATAAATCGAGCCATAAACATCGAGATATTGGCAGAGGCTCAGGAGAAAGACGAAGAGCTACAAGAAATAATGGGCAACAAACAGCTCGGGATACGTTAAAGAGAATTCCGAATCCAGATACGGACAAACAAGTACTCTGTGATACCACCGGAAAATTAAGACCGTACGTCACTCAGCCATTCCGGAGACAAGTCTTCATGTCACTACACGGTCTAGCACATCTCGGAATCAGAGCAACGGTAAAGCTGATCACGGATAGATATATATGGAAAAACATCAAGAGCAACTGCACGAAGTAGGCATACAGTGCCAAAAAGCAAAAACTAGCCGGCACAATAAGTCACCCATCGGGAAGTTCAGAGCACCAACAAAAAGGTTCGAGCACATTCATACAAACATCGTAGGACCATTGCCGACATCGAACGGTTATAAGTACTGCCTAACCGTGATAGACAGATTCTCTCAATGGTCAGAGGCCATACTAGTCAGAAATATATTCGCAGAAACAATAGCGTAAAAGCTATTCAAGGAATAGATAACACGGTATGGAATCCCGACAAGAATTACCGCGGACCAAGGCAGACAATTCGAAGCCGAACTATTTCGAGAACTTATGCAGCTAACGGGAGCTACACACTTGAGGACCATGGCGTACCCAGAAGCCAATGGACTAGTGGAGAGATTATACAGGCAAATAAAAGCGGCAATCCGATGCCTCGAGACGAAGGCATGGATAACTGTATTGCCCATCATAATGATGGGGATATGAGCCGCTTGGAAGGAAGACTTAAAAGCAACCTCCGCCGAATTAGTATTTGGCGAGCCAATAAGACTACCTGAACAATTTTTAGAAGAGCAAACAACAAAATCGTCCGAATCAATAATAGGAAGATTACGGAAAGTAATTCAAGGACTGCGACCAGCCCATGAAAAGACATGGGAAAAAGGCTATCTTCATCTTCAATCTTGCTAAACGTACAAATTGTACGTAAAAATTGTGCATAACATTTTGCAAATTTTGCACACACACACTCATCAAACTATCCATTTACACGACCGCGCGCGCGCGCACGTACGCACGCACGCACGCACGCGCGTAAATGTGTGGGGGGTGTGGTGACCCATTTTAATGAAAACAATGAAATATTATAAAAAGAAAGCGTATACGTGCGTGCGTGCGTGCGTGCGTGCGTGCGTGCGTGCGTGCGTGCGTGCGTGCGTGCGTGCGTGCGTGCGTGCGGGCGNCGTGCGGGCGTGCGTGCGTGCGTGCGTGCGTGCGTGCGGGCGGGCGGGCGTGCGTGCGTGCTCGCGCGCGCGCGCTCGCTCGTTCGTTCGTTCGTTCGTTCGTTCGTTCGTTCGTTCCTTCGTTCGTTCGTTCGTTCAATTCCGTTTAGCGAAAAGTGATGTTTTTAAAGTTTTATTTTTTATTTTAACCAGAGAAAACCAATGATCGTAACGTTCTTCATAATCGAATTAATAATCATACCTTTAATTACAGAACAAAGCGAGCAAGAACATCTGGACGGCAATAAATACCCATTATGCCCGAATCACACTAGCGATTGGCGATTGCGTCTGCGATTGCGTTTGCATCTACGATTGTCTTTTGACCAATCAGAAAGGAGTCGCTGACGATTGCGATTCGCGATTCCCGTTTAGCCGTCCGTCTATTTTTCATAATCGTAGACGCAAACGCAACGAATCACAAAGCGGCTTGTAGTCATGTGACTAATAGCTCATATACTGGAACGAAAATAGAAAAGAGTTTGAAATGTACATCAGTTAATCATGCCACCGAAGAGAGCTGATATGTTTTCGAAAGATGTAGAATTTATGTTGATCGAATTAGTAGAATGTAGACCTATACTTTGGGATTGCATCTCTGAACTCTACAAAAGAGTAGATTTGAAAGATGCAGCTTGGGAAGAGGTAGCCCTTTCCTTAGGACCTCAATTTTCAGATAAGCATTGTGTATATTAATGTAGAAAAATCGGGAAATTATTTCTATCAATAGCTAATACATTATATTATGCATTCACTTTGTATAGTTGTCGAATTAACACACCTGTGATGTATTAAAGCATCATATAAAAGTTAAAAAAGGTTATGTGTAAATAAACTATATGCATTTAAAATAATTTGTTCTCTTTCTTTAGGTTCTATTGTAGCAAATAGATTCAAAAGCATGAGAGATACTTTCATGTCAAATTTGAGGAGAGTAAAGAAGTCCAAACGCAGTGGAAAAGGCACTGCAGATATTTACATTCCGAAGTGGTCTTTATACGATCGCTTAAAGTTTTTACAAAAGACAGTAATTCAAAGTACTTCCATCTCAAATCTTACTATTTCCTCGGAAAAACTTGATGATACTGTGTCACAAATAGAGCAGACTTCAAATGAATTATTGACACAATGGTTACCATATAGAGCAGAGGAAGACCAGAAAAAAGGAATTATTATCGAGGAACCTTCAGTCAATGTTTATTATAATAACTCTATGAAAGTAAGGTTATTAAAATAGTTATTGTTTTAACAACATTTGAATTTATTTTATGAAAAATTAGTATAATAAAATTATTTGTAATGTATATTAAATTTTACTTCTAAAATTTGTTGCAGAAATTTATGATTCGATTAACGGAAGAGTCATCCGATTCCACAGATTTATCAGTATCATCTGTAAGTTTCGCAATCATAATAAGATAAAACTAATTGTTGATATTTAAACTTCTAAAATAGTAACTTTTTCTCTTGGAACATCTAATATTTACAGCCAGCATCTCCTGCACTTCAATTATTGCAGCCTATGTCCTGTCCTACAAGTTTGGAAAATGAAACTATTTCTATTTCAACAGAATCAACAAGCTCTTCATCTGCTCCCAAAAAAACAAAATGCTGAGAATCAGATGTATATTAAACGAGGTTCTGTTAAAAGAAAGTCTGATCATATAATGGAAGAAGCAGTTAATGCTATTAAAACTTTGTGTAAACCAGATCCAATTAAACCACATGAGTCTAATTTGTCTGACGCTGCTCATACATTGGGATTGTTTATCGCAGCAAGACTGCGTGAAATGATACCTGATCAACGTAGGCAGTGTGAAAATGAGATATTAAAACTGTTATCTCAGTTTTAATGACATTTTCTTTATTATACTATATCTTTTTTATTTTTATTTTTGTTATATTATATCTTTGTAATATTATATTTTTTTTATATTTTTATGATTTTATATGTTACATATGTTAAACTTTTTATTTTTTTTAAAGTTAGAATCTAATTAAATTATATTTTAGTTTGCAATAAGTATATTAAATATGCAATGCTTGATTATTACTAGATCTAAAATATTTTGTGGCAATATTCGTACAAAAATATTTAAACATACGCTCATTGAAAATTTAAGGGCTTACAGGGGTTAAAAATCGTCAAAAATTTTTATTTTTTTATTCGATAGTACAAAGTCTCAGGAGTATTGTGTTAAAATTTCAAGTCATTTGGTGAAGAATTGACGGAGATATGATTTTTTGAAGTTTCTGTCTCGGAGACGAGACAGGCACAAAAGACGAAGGCAGGCACAAAAAGATGCGTTGGACATCGCAATTTCTGCGGGAACACTTGAATACGGGCCTGGAATCGTCGACTCTATGTAAGTAACAAAAAAAAAATGAAAAATTCTCATCTCATATACGTATAAATGTATGTAAAACTTTAAACGCGTTTTTCTCGAAATGTTGTTTTTAAAGTCGGTGTCCATCAGAACTCAGCGAATATGCAACCGATCGATTTCTAATTTTGCACACACTTTCTACACATATATGCCCATCCCCCAACGGTCTTATTTTCAAATTTTTTTTTTTTTCGATTTTATAGCTACAAAATGGTCGACTTTTAGTGCTGAAAAACACGATTTTTCCTTAAAAACGTTATAAAAAAATTAGAAACGAAAAACAAATATTTCGGGCACCGTTGGGGGATGGCAAAATATGTCCAGAAATGAAATCTTTTTGGTTTTTTGCTTTCAGATAAACCTACATCAAGTTAYGAGGGACACCGCAAAGCGCTTTTTTTCTACAGCGTCTCCGAAAAATGGCTGCCATCGGCTGAATTTACAATATTTTTAATTGAAATTTTTACAAATTATACTTCAAAATACACTTTATTGAATACACTTTATTGCGTAAATGTATGTCATAACCGAACACAGAAAAAAAATCACAAAAATCTTGTATTTTTTCATTCAATAGACCCCTGTAAACCCTTAATTATAAATCTAATAAATAACTATGCGTTTCTGAGATATAAAATATGTTATTTTCAGTTTACAGAAAAAAATAGAATTATTTTTTTGTTTAAAAAATAGATATAACGTTTATTTATTAATATTTCATATATATAATTTATAAATTTATTACAAAAATGTATTAATTTCTAAATATTAAACGGTGTAAAATGCAAGATAAGTTCTAAATCGCACTTGTTAATGAATTGCCTGATCTTGCCATGGTACTCTTCCAACGTGATTAAAATATTCATATAAAGTCTCTCGCATTTTTATAGCAGCACGAGCATGGCGATTACCTCCTTGATGTTGAAGATTTAGTAAACCTTGTCCTTGTTCTTTTCGCCACTCTCCATGTTGGAGCTGACCTGTCATTATATCTTCCATATCAATGTATCCTGGTGGAGTATACATTGTACGGCCTATACTATCAGACCTCAACATATTATGAAGGCAACAAATCGCCAGTATAATAGTACGAGCATCATCTGGATCATATCTCATAGGAGATCGGAGTATATTAAATTTGCTGACCATGACTCCAAATGCATTTTCTGCATATCGTCTTGCTCTAGATAATCTGCAATTATCGAACAGAATTCGATTAATACCGATATATAAAAAAAGTATTTTTTTACTTTTATTTTTTTACTTGCCTGTAGTTATAAATTCTTCTTTCCTTTCTGCCTGTACATTGTTCTTTAGGATAAGGTATAAGTACATTTGTAGACAAAGGAAAACCTTCATCCYCTATAATTACATAAGGAAAATTCTGTTCGGTACCTTGTAGAGGACTTGGTGGAGATATATTTATGTCATTTTTCTTTCAAATGATGTTTTAAGGCACATTTGTTCCATATTCCTCTGTCAGATACTCGTCCATTTGTGCCTACGAATATAAATCTCAATTGAGCATCCACAAGCCTCAAAAGCACAATACTGAAGTTTTCCTTGTAATTAAAATACAAAGAACCAGACTGAAGTGGAGGATCTATCAGACAATGTTTACCATCCATAGCACCCAAGCAATTCGGAAAATTCCATCTTTTCATATAATCATGAGCAATTACTTTCCACGCTAATTTATTATCTGGAAATTTAAGATATTTTTCTTGCAAAATAGAAATAAGGGCACAACATGTATCTTTTACAATCCCAGATATAGTACTTTGTCCAAGACGAAAACTATAAGATAATGATTCTTGAGTTTCGCCTACAAGGATAACAGAAATGTTACATAGAAAATAAATCACATAAAAATATGTAACATGTTTGAAACTTGTTCCATAAAAAAGACCTGTTGCTAAATGACGTAATGTCACAACAAGCCTTTCTGCAGGTGAGATACTTTCCCGAAGGTGAGTATTCTGTCTTTTAATTAATGGGGTCAATTTTTCCACAAGATCCTCAAACATATCTGAAGTCATACGAAGACATCTGACACAGAAAAATTTAATATTAGTTATTATTGAAAGTGATTAGTTAATGAATTGTAATCAACTTGCAATTATTTATATTTTATTGATTGTAACCTGTACATAATCAGAAGAAAAGATTTCATACTTACCTCCGATATTTCTCTGGATCTTCTAGTTGTAATTCCATAAAAAGATTACGAAAACAACCTTTTTCTTTCCTTCTAGCTTTCCATGGTTTAATCCATATTCTTTTTTGGGAAAATGCCTTTATATGTCTCTCATAGTGTGACCTCAAAATTAAAAACATCAGCATAGCACACACTTTCTTCTTCTTTCTGCACTGATTCATCTTTCACACAATTAGTAGTGTGTAATACAAAAGTTTCGTTTATAAGTATAAAAATGTGTATCTTTTTTTCGAAATTTTCAATTTTCAATGAATCTAAATTTTACAACTAAACGCAATCGCTCGTCACTTACAGTCGCTAGTGTGATTGAAAAACATCTAATCGCAAGCGCAAACGCGAACGCAGACGCAATCGCCAATCGCTAGTGTGATACGGGCATTAGAGCGTACCGTTTGGTTCCTGAAAGGAGACCCAAACACCTAACGGGCCCAGACTTTATACATCTGATCCAAGATTGTCCATTCTGCTCCTACTAAAATTCATTCTCATCTGGTTCATGTCGTTTGCTTCGCGCCCGGACCCCACATTAGGCTTAAAATAGTTCCGCTCCGTTAGATTTCTGATAAATGAGTTACACGTTAACTATACTTAATTAATTAAAATTGTTCTTATTTAGGTTTAGTCTATGTTCATTCCATTTAGTACATATTCATCGTTTATAATTCCAGCTATTTAATTCCAACTAATTTTCATTGATATCAAGCGTGCCGAGAAACGCATTCCGTTGTGCAAACCAGTAAATATTCTTACTATTGCCAGAGAAAATTAAAGAACTGTTCTTTTATTTATTTATTTATTATTATTAAATAAAGAAACATTAATTTTCTTTCTTACTATTTCAAGTAAATTGTTGTTTTTTTCTTTTCTCGAATCTTGACTCCGGCGAGCCGATCCGAGCTCTCAAGAAAGTTAGATCGTTACAATATACAACACTCTTTGTCAAAAACTTTGGGAGAACGTTTTTGTTCCTTAATAAGTCCAATTTATTGATGCTAAAATATGAAATTTTTCCAAATTTGTAATTACTCTTTTAAACTTTTCTAAAATTTCTTGTATGTAAGGTATGATAAATCAATGAGAATGGAAGTTTTTTTTCGTAACATTTTTACAGTCTGTTTGACGAAAACATGTACGGCTAAACTCTTTTCTAGAATTAACATTATAAAAAGATTCACAAAATTTAAAAAACAATAAGAAAAATTAAATTAAGGCGATTCCCGCTTCCGGCGCAGTAAGGTGTAGACGTGTGTGAGTGCGAGATAAAGTGTGAGATCGAGAGGTGTAGGAGGGCTGGGAAGGTGAGAGTGGAGTGGAGAGTGTGTGAGAGGGGGCAGGGAGCAGGAGGGAGTGAAGGGAGAGGGGGGGAAGTTGGAGCAAGAAGGTGGAGGATGAGTTATTGGGGACAGGATAAGCGTAGACGACAGGCATAGATCGTAGGGAGAATAGAGGGAAAAGTGGGAGAGACGGGAGAAAGTCACTAGATTATTAGTGGAGCAGGTGAGAAGCACGGGATTGGTTGGTGGTGTGATAGGGAGAARTGGAGAAGAGCACAAGGGCGGAGGTGTTAAAGGAGAGGGCGAGATGTGCGAGTGTAGGGAGTATGGAGGAGTTCTTGAGGAAGAGAAGGAGGGAGGAGGAAAGGGAGGGGGCAGAGGGAGAGGAAGGAGAGGCAGTTAACAAAAGTAAGAAGGAACAGAGATCCYCGAATAGAAAAAGGCAGTGCGAAGCGGGGGGAGAGAAGACGGATAGGGTGGAGGAAAGGAGGGAGGGGTGGAGGGAAAGAGGAGAGGCAGAGGAGGGTGTGATGGGATGGAGAGAGGAGATGATGGGGATGATGAAAAAAATGATGGAGGGGATGGAGGGAATTAAGGAGCTGAAGGAGCAAGGTAATTGTATGAAGGAGGAGATAGAGGGCCTGAGAAGGGATATGAGAGAGAAAGAGGAGAGGTGGAGGAAGGAAAGGGAGGAATTAAGGGAAAGCATCAGGGGACTGGAGCAAAGGATGAAGGTCATGGAATTAGAAATGGGGAAGGGGAGGGGGCAGGAGGGGATGGAAGTGGTTGGGAAGAAGGGGGAAGAGGTGGCGGAGAGGGTGAAGGAGATAGAGTGGAGGTTGGAGAGAAAGGAGAGACAGGARAGAAGGAAAAACATAATCATAAGAGGGTTAGAGGTGAAGGAGGGGAAAAGGAGGGAAAAGGTGGAAGAAGTGATGGAGAGAATAGGAGCAAGRGTGAAGGTAGAAGAGGTAAGGAAATTAGGAGGGGGG